>CAODLS010790637.1:0-10982 GCA_948243855.1 Flueggea neowawraea | reverse complement strand
GAGGTTGTAAAGCTATTCATAGCCCGAAAGAAGCTGTTGGATCAAAAGGTAAGCCTGAATTAGATGACACCATAAAAGAAGTTAATAAATTCTATGATGATTGAGAGAAGGTTAAGTTTCGTCGACTTGTAAAGAAGTACTTGGTCGTCTCCTGGAAAGCCCTCGCTGGAAGTGCTTTGATCTTGGTCTTGATACTGCTACTTTTGCAGACATTTTGCTCCCTCATGGAACCAACAATTAATGTGAGGGCTACCATCATTGCAGAAGGTTACCATCATTTCTGGCCTGAATAGAGGCAATTATGGTCGTTTTGGTAATGCTACTTTTGCAGGCATTTTGCCTTTATATACTAAAGAACTAAGATGACGTCTCTCTAGGGCTCTAGATTATTTATCTTTTATGCATTGCAGGAGAGTATCTATATCTCTGTTGTTAATTTTGTGTTAGTGCGAATAAGTGGTTCTGTTGTATTAATATATAACAGCAATACTACCATGAGTTTACCATATTCTCTTATTGTCTCTTTATGTTTTAAACACTCTCAGTCAAAAATAACAGACATGCCAACTTTAGGGATGTGGAATGTGTGCATGTAGGACACATGCAAACGTAGCCGTAAAGAATTTTTTACCCTCATCTTCATCACTTCTCTCCTCATTTGTCTTATCTCTCTTTTTCCTTCTCATCTCTCTCTCTCTCTCTCTCTCTCAGTCTTTTTCTCTCTCCATCTCTCTCATCGCACTCTCTCTCAACCCCCTGTCCTCCTCTCTCACCTCTAGCTTTAAACACAACAAAATGTCAACCAAAATAAAAATTATTGTCTTTAAAATGACTAAATCCACAAAACATTCAAACACCCACATCTTTGTTAACATCTCTCTCCTCGTGAATCCTTCTTCAAATCGCCCACAATCGTTCATCATCTCTATCTCTTTATGTGTGTCTAAAACAAATCAAAACCCAAAACAGAGAAGAGCATCACCATCATCACCATCAACAAACCATCACCGCCATCATAAAACCCTCAAAACTAACGAAACCCCCAAAGCCCCATCACTAAAGCTTTCACCCAGAAACCAAAAAAATGGTTTTTCTTGTCCCTTTAAAATACAGCCAGCACTAGCGAAAACCAGAACCAACAGCAAGTACAAAATAGCTTATGGCCTATGCAGCCATTGATGCAAGCCAATGCCCTCTCACCACCATCTCTTCTCTTCCTCAAAGAATCTGGCCCTCTCACCACCGTCTCTTCTCTTCATTGTTTCCATTGTCGTTGTCACTATGCCTTCTCTTCCTCGATGGCAGCGATAAATGGCTTGTAGTGATCCAGGTTCTTCTAAGGTTTCAGTGATGGGATTTTTTGGATGATTGAGTGTTAGGAGAGTGGGATTAAGGTGACGATGATGAGGATGGGGTTAGGAAGAGAGGTCGACGGGTTTGGTGGGTTTTGATTGGTGGTGGTCGGGAAGAGAGCCCGACGGGTTTGGTGGGTGTTGATCGATAGGTTTGGAGAGAGAGGGAGAGAGAGACCAATAGAGAGAGAGGGAGAGAGACCAAGAGAGAGAGAAAGAAGGAAAGAGAGAGTGAGAGAGAAAAGATAGAGAGAGGGATAAATGACAAAAAAAATAAAAAATATGAAGGTATATTAGTATTTTTGCATTTTCAATTAAGAAAAATTAATATTGTTAACAAGGTAGAGATAAAATAAGAGTTTTTTTAAAATTTGAAGAAGTAGTGTGAGAATAAGATAAATTTTAGGGATGTCAATGTAATTTCTCCAGCTTCATTTTATTTCAATTTCACCACAATTATGCAGTATCGAAACATATATGAATAAGGTATTATTCAAATTAATACTGATTTAAACACTAATTGAATTCCACTTGTACTTCTCAAAATCGAATTCCAATAACAACTAAACACTGATTTAGCAAAATAGTAATTAAACACTAATTGAATTCCACTTGTACTTCTCAAAATCGAATTCCAAAGACTTCCACTGGTGACTAATTCTTCTGACAAGAATTTCAAGACCAATTAAAAACTAATGAAGCAGAACACTAATTAAACACTAATCAAATTCCATTGGTGAGCAATTCTCGGACATTAATGAGATGGATTGGTTGGAAATTAAAAATTTTAAAATTAATTTGAATATTAATAAAGGACTTAAAAATATTTATAAATAAAAATGAAGAATAAAAATGTCCATTTTTTTTACATTCATACATTTACATATTTTATGATAATATATTATTATTTAATAAATTTAAAAAATGAAGGAGTGTGATTGTCTGATTGGTGACATCAATGGCAAGGGGTAGGGTTATAGGTAGGATATATCAATATCCTTATACATATTTGTAGTTCGTACTCTATACCCGAACCGTACCTATATAGTTGACAAAAATTATCATTCATACCTACCCACATAGTACTTGTTTATCCATAGAGTACCCATTTACTTATAGTATAAATTTAGTTAATTAATTTAAAAAATAATGTATCACTAATTTATAATAATAGATTAAAAAAATACATGAGATAATATAAAATACTATATTCACACAACATAATATAAAAGCTATAATTTATAAATGAATGTTTTTAATAAAATAGTAATGTGATAAGTTATCATATAAGGTTGACTAAATATATAACTTGTATTTATATGTAGGATCATAACACAAACTAAATATCATAAACATTAATTTATAAATTCTACTACTTATTTGTTATGAAAGATTTCTTAAAAATTTATTCTCGTCTATTAGTTTTATACTAAAAACTATTTTAAAACCAAAAGATGTTGGTATAAATGACTAATAAGGTATTATTAATCATATCATATCATGTATATAACTAATAAGGTATTTTTATAATCAATTTAAATTTATTTATGTCAATACCATATAAATGAGTTTTACATGAAAAAAATTTGTCCGAAATATTTTGGTTATAATAAGTTCTTTGAATATAAGATTATACTAATAACTTCTCAATAGTAGCATCTCATTCTAACAACATAAAAACTATAATATCTAGTAAAATACATTTATAGTTTTATTTTAGTTATAAATCAATTTATTTAAATATGAGAATTTATTTACCTTCAAAAGACTCTCTCTCTCTCTCTCTCTCTTAGGATATTTATTTAAATAGGATAGGTAACAACTAACGGGCACAAGTACAGATATTACCCAACGAGTAAGAGTACGGGTATGATATTTCCATATACATATCCTATTCGTACCCACATAATAAAATGTGGTATCAGTTGTACCCAGTCAAAGTGGACCCGCTTTGACTAGGTACCGGTAGGGTCGGTACCCGTCAGATAAGGTATAAATTGTCATACCTAATTGGTGTCTAAATTCAAGCCAGATAATATGAAAAAGGATTTCAGTCTTGCTTTGATGGAGTTGAGAGAATTGAGAAGAGAGAAAATGAACACAAGATTTAGAATGGTTCAACCAACTTTGCCTATGTCCAATACCTAAGTTCCTTACTTAGGATTTCCCAAATTCACTATCTTACGTTGATGATTGATTATAGCTCAATCCAACAAGGCCTTACAAAGAGGTTGACTCCCAGCTCAACACCTCTAGAGTGACATTCATTTTTAAGGTAAGTGAGAACTCTTACAATACTTGATTCCAATTCAAGAATAAACCAAGGTTGATTTATCTAAATGCTCATACCTCTAAAGCCCTTACAATGTTATTTTCTAATATTCACAACAAACTTTTCTCACACCTAACGTGTATACAAAAGATACAAGTGAAAGCTCTATGCTAGGAGTACATATGTTTGATTGATACTCATAATCTTCTCTCTAGCTTGGTTTTATTGTTTTGGGATTGATGGATTGATCTAAATGTTTGAAACTTGAAAGCACATGATTATCCATGCATTCTCTGTTTTTTCTTCATGTATTTATAGCCTTTTTTGCCGATACGGCCGTTTGGGTTGATAATTTACTCGTTGGAGTGCATTTGATGCTTGATTGATACTTGATTTCTTGTCATATATGACTTACTCGAGTGAGCGTGATTTTTGACCTGATTCGCACCTGATTCTTCAATTACTCGAGTAATTTTATTTCTTACTCGAGTAAGTCTTACTTTAGTGATATTCTGGGTTTTCTACTTGCTCGAGTGAATTCCAAGTTGTTCGAGTGAAAGCTTCACTTGCTCATGTCTCTGGAACTTGTTTTACTCAAGTGAGTATCAATTTTACTCGAGTAACACTTTTTTTACCTGAACAGTTGAATCATTTAGCCTTCTCATTGAATATTGTATTTTGTTGTCTTAATTACTAATTTTTATTCATCATCAAAACACAAGAGGATCTAAATATGAATTACCCTTGATTCAACATAATAGAGTTAACTGTGTTTGCATATTTAATTTTGGTAGAATTAAATAAACTATTTTGTAAAATAAATTTAATTTGAAAAGTATTTCTATAAATTAACACACAAAATTTCGTAAAAACAAGAAAATTCGTCAGAATTCAAAACAAACTTACTTCTCTCAAACTCAAAATTATAAAGCAAAAATTTAGCGAATTTACTTTGTTTTAATATGAAAAGAAAAAAGGAAACTTAATGCACCAACGACCTTTATTCTATCACGTGAAAATTTTGGTTGTAAAAACTTCCAAATAATGGAGGACTGTCAACCACAGAACCCATAACAGTGGAAGTAAAGAGGGACAGACGACGACCACCAGCGGAGGAAACCCATACACTGGTGAAATCGAGCCGGAAGCGAGAACGTCGACGACCAGCAGAGGTGGAGGTTGGAGCCGGACGGTCAGCCGACGTGGAGATGGAGGACAGACGAACAGCGTAATTGGAGGCGGAAAAAAGCCTCCGGCGGCACCGAGGTATTTCTCTAACGGCTAGGTTTTTTAAGGTTTGAATTGAGATTAAAGGCAGGAGAGAGCAAGCTATGATGAAAGTAAACATAGATGAGAAGGAATCGGTGATTCACATGAGTAACATTCTCAACAATGGTGATGAGATCGACATCAAAAATCCTGTTTGTATCTTCCAAGTCCCCAGGTCAATCAGAAACACCAAACCAGAGGCATATATTTCTCAAGTTGTGGCCTTGGGACCGTACCATCATTTCCGGCATAAGACTTACTATATGCAGAATTGCAAGCTCACTGCTGCTTTACAGGCTTGGAAGCAGTTAAAGCTCCGGGAAATTCCAGAGATGGTGAATACAATCAAGGATAAATTGCCCGATTTTCGTGCTTGTTACCATGACCCCTTGGGTGTCGAGAACGAGACTTTGGCTTGGATAATGTTAATTGACGGATTGTTTTTGCTGTCATTGATACAGAAGCCAGAAAATGACCATCAGGTGGAAGAAATTGATCAGTTGGAAGATTTATCAGGGACACAGCTTCCCTGGGAAGATGACTTGGAAGATGATGTGTTGCTTCAGAACCCAATTCCAAATGCAGTAGAAGTTTCTTCAAGTTTTAAAAATGATCCTGATCACTTTGAGGACTCGAGAGGAAGAAAATATCCGTTGGACGCGATTCTGAAAGATGTGGTGTTGCTTGAGAACCAAATTCCAAATATTGTATTGGAAACTCTTTTGATCATGGACTGAGGATGAAAGTACGTACAAGAGTGAACAATTGTGGTATAATCTGACAGATTTCTGTACAGGCCTCTTCCCAATAGAATTGCAGGAAAACACCACTCATTATGAAATGGAGGGTCCTTATCATGTGCTGGATTTTCTTCACCAGTTGGTCTGGCTGGGAAAGGTAACTATAAGACCAGAGATGCGAATTGGAACTCTTACGGATACCGATATCAAAGACAGTGATGTCAAAACGTGGACAAACCTGTACAGTCAGTTATCAAATCTGAATTTCGGTTTTGTATCAGTGATTTTAGCCATGGTGGATTTGATACTGAAGATTCTTGATGCTCTGGGAATTTCTATTCCTAGAGATATTTTTTCGGAGAAGGAAGTCCTGATTCCCAGTGCTTCACAGCTCTCTGGTGTCGGAGTGGAATTCTGTCGCATAGAACGAGAAGGTGGCGGCATAAGGGAAATTGCTTTCAAGCATGAGGCTGAGCTAGTCACTTTTAAGACTTACTGTCCTGAAAGATAATGTCAATAGTGACCTGTCAGAAGCGGTGATGAGGAACCTTCTAGCATACGAAGCAGAGGCAATGCCAGAGTCCCCGAAATTCAGTCGTTACATCGAAATAATGTCAGCGCTTATGCAAACCACTGCGGATGTGGAACTGTTTAAAAAAGCTGACACCGACCTCCACGTTGTTCCGGAGGATGCCAACAGCGCCGAGGTTGTGAAGCTATTCAGTCGCCTAAAAGAAGCAGTTGGATAAAAAAGGAAGTCTGAATTAGATAACACCATAAAAGAAGTTAATGGCTTCTATGACAATTGCAGGAAGGTTACGATTCGTCGAAGAGATACTTGTTCGTCTCCTGGAAAGTCCTCAAAGGAATTGCTTTGATCTTGGTCTTGATTCTTTTACTTTTGCAGACATTTTGCTCCATATATAGTTGCCATAAACTATTCAAGACCAATATCTTGCCTATCTCGTGCTCTAGATTGTTTATCCTTTACCAATTGGAGAAGAGTACAAGTTTCTGCATTGTTGATTGTGGGTTGTGTTACCAATAATCAAGTTTCTGCATCGTCAAAAAAGTGGTTCAAGAAGGTTCAATTTAAATAATCACGCTAAGAAGTTCTTGAAGCAGTGTGCACCGAGAAAGAGTCAATGATGAATGCAATTATCACGGATGAGAAGCAATGGGTCACTCATAAGAGTGGCATTCTCACCTGTTCTTGTATATTCAATACAGAAGAACGAGGGCTTTGCTCTCGGACACTATAGATTCTTGTCTCTTCTCATTGCAGAAATCGTCTACCGTATGTTTTTCGTAGAGCATGCGACTTTGTGAGTATATTTGTTGGCATAAACAGTAAAAATTGTCTGGAATTAGATGTCGAAAATATCGGTATGTGGTGTGTTGGTGATTGCCTTTTTGCAGCAAATTAGTGGAAGAAGTCAAATCAGTTTGAAACAAAAGACCGAGTCAGTGACCAGATTCTTAGCTGATATTTTCCACATTGTTAGTTGATACTTTGCTATATTCTCTATTAGTGGTGTAGGTTAGTAGTGTTAGTGGTGATTAGTGCTCTTATTTTCATGCCTTTCAGTTACCACATTTGTGTATAAATGTGTTTAATAATGTGTGTGTTACACTTTATTCTTCTTCTCCTTTATAAAAATACTAATAGTTGTATTAGAACCCTTTTCTTGAGGGGCATATAAATAATCGAGAGACGCTTCAACCATAAAAAGAAAAAGAAGAGGGAAAGATATTGAGAAATACAAGTGTCTTATTTTACAGCCTCTTTTCTATGAAGATAATGTTCTCCATTTATCCTCTTTAAAGAAAGAGGGTGGCATGTGAAAAAGTATTTTATTAATATGAGAAAAACACTTGTAAAACTCACTGAAAAATTTTTGACCATACTTAATGTAAGACCTCATTTTTACATTAAACCAATTAAAAATTATTATTCAAATAATTGGCACACTTTTAAAACAAGTTTCAAAACAAATAACAGCTTTTGATTGATTTGGTGTAAGAGCAAAACCTTATATGCCAAGAATTTTCCAAACTCATATACAAAAAAGTTAGTGTAACACCATAAGTGTATAATTATATAAGTTTGTAAACTACATAATTAAAAAGACTTCCATATCCTTAAACAAAATGTTAAGCAAGTCTTTAAACTGTTACTTTTAAAAATATACGTATTTATAAAGTGAACACCTACAAATTTTTAAACAGTTAATTCTAAAAACCTACATGTCTGTAAACTAAAAATCTACAAGTCTTTCAACTGCCAATTCAAAAGACTTAAATATATATAAAATAAAAATTTATAGACCCACGTATCTATGAATTAAAGGCTATAAGTCTTTAAACTACAAAATTTGAAGACTTACGTGTCTAATAAACTAAGAATCGTCCAGTTTTAAACTGAAATTGTTTAAAGACTTATGTATCTATAAACTAAAGTTTTGGTGTACTGCCAAAGTGAAGACAAGGTGGTAAACATTTTTCACAAATGCTTTAAACATGCTTGATCAATTAAGAAAGAAATTTGGAAATTTGCTGCATCAAAGCCATAAAGGATGATGTCTTACATGTTATTCTATATGGATGAACAAATTTTGTTGCTCTAAGGTACCATCTAAGCCTCAAAAAAGTGGTAACATGTCCATAGATTGTAATGTAGAGACTGCTGCAGCATCATGATTCATGGGTAGTGTAAAAAAAAAAAAAGAAAGACTGCTGCAGCATCATGGAGCTAGCCTATCCGGGTCACGAGGGAAGAGTGATGTCTTGCGAATGTTATTAAGACCACAAAACAGCATCACTACTCTTTCCAATCCCACTCCAAAGCCACCATGAGGAGGAGCACCATACCTGTAAACCAATCATCGGCTAGTATCAGTATTGTTAGTGTAGATTCAATTGTAGCAATAAAGCAAATGAAAGTTGGTGCAGTGCAAGCAACACACAAAGGGAAATGAGCATTGAATCTGACTGGTTTCTCTAAGAAAAAGAGAATCTTTTTCTGTATTCACCAAATTTTAGTTATGCAGAAATACCACTGAATATGGACCTCTTAACATTGACACATTGAAGTCAGCCAATCAAAGTAGCAGAAAAACAAAAAGAGGGTCATCCTTGTTGGTTTCAGCCTTCTCTGATTATCCTTTCTTCAGTTGAAATCTACCTAGAGATATTACAAAATCCCATTTGGCATTAACCTCTTACAGTAATTGCCTTTTGTCTTCCAGTTACACTTGGGAATAATTCAAACAACTAGGTAATAAAGATGATGAATCGATAAAGTTCGTACAATGCCTACCATATCCTGAATGATCTATCAAAATAATTACCCACTAAACTAGCATTTAGTTAGAGAGATTATACCACAGATATAGGTTAGACAAAACTAGACTCACATAACATATGCATCAAGTAGTGACACAAGGCAATCAAGGGTGAGTCCATGTCTTCCAGTTTCAGATAAAACCGGAACAACTCCACCGTAAGCAGAAAAACCACTTCTAATTATACTACCAAGGCAAGCATACTGCAATGCAAACTGATTCAATGGCAACCTAATGGGTCAGGATGGGTCATATAAGTCGACTGCATCAAAGCAACTTGATAAATCAGTAGAAAAGCATTACCTGAATGAATCCACGTATGTTGAAATGGTGCTGACATTAATACTGCACGCTTGCACACGTTCTGTCAACAACTCAGGCACATGGACACGCTGTGCCCCAGATATTATCTCCTCACCTGAAAGGTAACGAAAAATAGTATGTTACAATTGAGTCAATAGTCTGACCTCACTTCTCTCTCTTTCTTTTTTTTTTGGTTGCGTGTGCACATGTTAATATAGCAACATACACCAACAGAAGATGGAAATAAGATGGCTGAAACTTAAATGTCACAACTTCATTCAGATTAGCATGTAAAAATGCATGAGAAAAGTCATTACAAAGAAACATATTATCTAAGTCTTGAAACAGACTCTCAAGATTTCACATGTAAATAATGTATCTTCTTTACCTCGAATAAAGACATCGAACGAGTTACTGTACTTGGGGTCATCATAGCAAGGCATGGTGTAAAAAGGCCTAACAGCCAAAGGATACCAATGAAGAATGTAAAACTCAGTCCCATACCTGCAATTAATGGCCAGGATTTAACTGATTTGCATATACAGCGGCAGAAAGCAAAAAAGGAAACAGTATATAACTTACTTCTCCAAAACTAACAGGCCCAATTTTCCCTCGGCCTCCTTATTCAAGTCCTCATATGGATCAATTTCCACACCAGCTTCCTACATGAACCAGTCAAAATTAAAATACTATTTGAATAAGCAGTCAAAAGATTAGATATGAAATGGCATCCAAATTATCAATTACATCAACAAAAAGCCATCCTTTCTGTGAAATTTCTAATTAGCATACCAATAACTTGCAAGTATAAAAGTTGCCCAATGTTAATGAATAAGAGACGAGTAATATCATTTTAATAAAAAAAATTGAATGATAAAATAGGGCTCACACTAATATTCCCAAATTAGAACTTCCCTACTAAGTGGACTCATATCTGATCACGAAAAAATCAAGCCATATATATATGGCCAAACATATCCCACAACACAATATTTCCACAAAAATATTCCACAACCAAACTCAGTTGACATATCCGGCGACGTTATTGATTATTTTTACAATAAATGAGATTAAATCACCCACTTAAAGTAAACCCTTATTCTTTTACCTTGAGCATTTGAACTCCTTAAAATCTAAGGCGTAATGTTTTTTGCAGGTACTATACATTGAAAAAATCAACTATCAATCATAAGGTTCCTCACAAAAACTTAAATTTTTTTTTGTAATTTCAAGTTGGAGGAAATAATAACCTTCAGAGGTTCAAAAGGGTACTGCCTCCCAACAGCTTCAAGTTCCTTCTTACAGTTCTCATTTAAACTGTCAAACATGGCCACAAATAGCTGGTCTACTACATTCATTACCTACATAAGGGAATCTCAAATTTTCAGAAAAATATTGGTCATTACCAATTCATTGCAAGCAAAACACACTAAAAAACTTCAGTACCTCAGAATAATGTTTTTTAATCTCCATTTCAACATCAAGGCCTGTGAATTCACACAAATGCCTGAGAGTATTTGAGTCCTATACTCTGAAAACGGGACCTATCTCAAAAACACCCGCCAAATCACCACAAATTGCCATTTGTTTGTGCAGTTGAGGTGATTGTGCCAAACATGCAGGTCGCCCTTTATAGTCCAGATGAAATACAGCAGAGCCTCCCTCACTTGAGCCAGCTATCAACTTTGGAGTGTGAATTTCA
>CAODLS010790458.1:0-14252 GCA_948243855.1 Flueggea neowawraea | reverse complement strand
GCAGTATCAACACAATACGGGGGCATGATCAGTGATTATCAGATTTGTATACATTCTGAATAAGTATTAATAAAATATTAGGTATAAAATTTTGTACAGTTGGGATAATATGAAACAGTATAAAACATTGTGTGTGTTGTCTGATCTTTTGCCTAATGTGTATTTCGTCTGATTGCATGTTGTCTTCTCTGGTTGAAAAATATTTTCTAAAATGTTTTGAACTATACCAGTATGTATAACAAGTGTATATATACTTATACATGTATACGTTGCATGTGAAAGTTTTCTAAATGTTTTCAAAATAGTTTATGTGAGGTCTCATATGCATTCTAGAGCGTCATTCCTCACTGAGTTTTCTCACCCCCTCCCCTTAACATTTTTCAGGCGATTCAGCTTCCATGCTCAGTGGAATCTTCGAGTAGCAGTGATAACCCTTTTGATCGGGTTTCCAATTGGTATGTTTGGTTAGGTGCTCCACATCGGGGGTTTGGGTTTCACTATTTGGTTTGTATAATTAATTTGAAAGAATGTATATGTGTATATGTATATATATTTATATTCTTATTATTTTGGTTTATAACACTTTAGTTATAATTTATAAAAATCTGAATGTTTGCTATATTAAATAATTATTAAAATGATTAATTGGGTAGAGTTTCTGAGTACTCTGAGGGTTGTGCGAGATGGGCTGGGCTTCCACAAACGGTCCATCTTGTACACCGGTCAGGTCATGACAGTTTAAGTAGGACTTGAAGAGTCTACAATGAATGATGAAGAGTAAGCAAAAAGTTGGTGATTCTTCTATTAATGTGGTTGAAGGTTATAGTGAGGTATTGTTGACTGCTGTTAACGATCTTGTTGAAGATCATTCTAGTTGGGTGTTAGATTCTGCTGTTGAGATGCATATTTGTAGAGATCGAGCTTGTTTTAACACTTTGCAGAATGATGGAGATTTTGGCTACATCCATAGGAGCAATTCAAAGTTGAAGATTGAAGGCATTGGAAGAGTGCGCCTAAAGCTTCATAATGGTGTTGTAAAAACACTTGCTGATGTGAAGTTTATGCCTAATGCAATAGCCAATATAATTTCTTTGGGTGAATTGACATATCGCGGGTACAAGTATGTTGGTAACAAAGAGTTTTGCAAAGTGTTTAAAGGTGACAGCTTGATATTGCAAGGAAGAAAGAAAGGGAAAATATTTATTATTTGGATGGGTGTTCCCTTAAAAGTAGAGTAGCAGGACAAAGAAGACGAAAACTGTGAAGAGAGTTCAGTTTTTAGATACTGTTGAGATATGTTAGGATTTGGGCAAATGGAGGATTTGTTGGGATAACTCCTCAAATCCCACATCAAGTAGGAAAGGGTTTGGAGTGAATTTCATATTGTTTAAGAGTAGATTTGAAGAAAGGTTTTCTCCCACATTGTTTAGATGTGAATGTGGGAAGGGGTATTTTCCCTATAAATAGGCATTGAGTTCAAGTTGTTTTATATCATAAATCCTAAACTAGTCAACTAAAAGTGTAACTTGGGTTTAGATTTGTGAGAGTGAGAAGGTTTTAACAATTTTATCCGTTCAAAAATTGTAATATAATTTTTAGTGGAGTTCGTGGACATGGGTCTATTGAGGGACCAAATCGCGTTAAAAATTTTTGTGTTCTATTCTCTTTTTCTCTATTATTTATTTTCTTATATGGGTTTGTTTGTATTTTTAGGCCCCAACAATGTATGATAATATATGTATAGGCATAAACATATTCATTATTCTTGTTTTATTTGATTAATAAACTTAGAATTTATAAATAAAAGAATTGAAGGGGTCTAATGGATTAAGCTAGGGCTTGATATTTAAAAAAAATAGATATCAAAGGTATTAAAAATGTTTACGACAAGTCAATAGCTACGATTGAACTTTTACACACAAGTTTTGAAAAAAATACTATATATATAGTTGGTTTAGAGTATCACCAATGGTACTCTATATTTTAAAGAGTGCTTTTTGTGTAAATAAAGAGTGTAATTATTATTGAAGAGTAAAAAATTTATTCAACTCCAATTGACTCTTTAAATTTAACTATTTATTTTATTCAAACTAGTAATATATTCAAATATAACAAATAAATATGGTGCAGAGATGCATAGTTAATGCAGAGAGAGATTAAAATAGAAAAATAAATATATAGATAATGAAGAGAGAGATTAAAATAAAAAGTTAAATAGACTAACCACATATAATCAAACTCACTCTTTATCTTCATTTTAGAGATAAAGAGTGGAATAAAGAGAAGGTTAGAGAAAAAATTTAAACAAAACTTTTTTATTATAAAGAAAATAGTTAATATAAAGAGAGTATTGGAGATACTCTTAGGACCAACAATTTGAAAGTATTTATTACGAAGAATGAGAAATTAAATTATTAGAAAAGTATTTACACAATCATAAGTACAATGTCATAAATAGCACCATAAGATTAAAAACACTATATATGATACTCTCTCCGTTTCATAAAGATTGTCATTTTTTTTTATGTACAAAATTGAGAAAACAATAAATGAGATGTCATTTTTACTTTTTTGTTTTTACTACTATAATAAATATGGCTAGGATTTTGTTGAACATAAAAATGTTTTCATCCATTAATGAGGGGCAAAAATGAGAAGAACAAATAGTTAAGTTGTTTTAGAAAAGTAACAATCTTTTTGGGATATCCTAAAAAGATATAGTAGTAAATCTTTATGAGTCGGAGGTTGTACTTATTTAGAACCAGCAGATTTAAAAATACAAAATATTTAGATTATAAAAGCTATTGAGTATGGGAAATTATATTGTTAGAAAAATATTTACTTAAGATTATAATTATTACTGAAAATGATCATTAGAAAATTGTTTAAGAAATTATAGGTATGACTTTATAAATAGTCTAAGAGATTAGAGGCAAAAATTTTACGACAATTAGATTAACGATTATGAATTGTTGACTCCAACTATTGATTTTGATGATAACAAAACACCTATACGGAAAGTTGATACAAATGAAGTAGAAAAGTTGGATTGTGAAGTTGATGCAAAAAACTGGGACTATATCACTCTTATGCATGTATATTTCATGCTTATGCACGCAAAAATGCATCCTTATGAGACAGAAGCTATTGATTTACAAAGGGGCCAGCTTATAGGCACAAGACAAACTTTCATGCACACAAGGAAAGACTTGTGTATGGAAATGTACACCTTATGTACGCAAACTACAAGTCAACAAAGGAAAAAGCTACTGGACTGAAAATGGTCATGTTTATTTGTGCAAACTCTAAGCTTATGCACGCACGAAAATCTTATGTATGCAAGTATAAAATTGTATGTGCACAAGGATGCAGGGTTAGTCTAGTGTGAAGATTATTGACTTCTTGAGTCAAATGCAACAAGTGAATCTTGCGCACACAAGCAAAAATGCTTATACATGTAAGTAAGAAGAAAATGGCAAGTTGAAATCTTTGACACATTCATATGAACATCTGTGCAAACCTTGAGCTTATGCACGCAAAGGAAATCTTATGTATTCAAGCAAAAGGCCTATAAGCATAAGCATACTGTCAAAGCTGGAAAATGTTAAAATGTGTCTCTAACGGATAGTTTTGATCTCCAACGGCTAGAAACAGTATAATTTGAGCTCTAAGGCCTTTTAAAAGGATTTCCCCGCATCATATATCAAGGTTAGAAGGTGGGGAAACACTATGATTCATCTTGCAACATCAAAGAACACATTTTTCTCCCTCTAGCTTAGATTTAAAGGTTTGGCTTTACTTGCATATCTTTACTTATTTGTATAGAACTCTTGTATCTCTTGGAAACGAGTGATTAGGTTTCCTTATTGAACTCTTGAAAAAACAAAAGAGTAGATAGGTTTCCTTGTAATCTATGAAAATAAGAGAGATTGTAAATGTCACATTACACCTTTGGAAAGAAACAGAAGTTGTAAATAGTTTTTCTCTACCAGAAGTGAGAAGATAGTGGATTCAAATTTTCAAGTGCGTTTGAGGAGTGGACGTAAATCAAGAAGGATTGAACCACTATAAATTTGGTTTTGTTTTTTCTATCTCTACTCTCTTTACATTACTTGCAATTTGCATTTGTGGTTTGATTGAATTGAATTTAATTTGAATTGATTGTTTTGATTTGCTTCCGCTAGCTAAAGTTTTTAATTCGTGGTTTGTATTGAATTGCAAATTTGTTCAAAAGAAAATTTGTAACTCTAGAAGAATCCAATTCACCATTTTCTTAGATTGTCATTTTGGGCCAACATGAATAAGAATAATTGTTTAAGACAATAAAGTTTGTGATTAAAGTACAGTTAGGAAAACTATAAAAGGGACCAACATGATTAAGATTATAAATTTAAAATTATAATCCAAAATAGATTAAGGATATCCAATGGAAATGTAATGTCAAGTTATATGTTTAATTTTAAAGTCCACCTGGATTAAGATTACAAAATTTAAAGTTATAATCAAAATGGTTTAAAGATACTGCAATAAAATATAATGAAAACTAAATAAAATAAGAACCCATGTGTTTAGTTCGATAGGTTGGCTATTTGGTGTTTATATGTTTATGGAATAATACTTACTCACTGAGCGAGAAGGAAAAGGTCAGTCCACCCCAGCTTTAGGTTTTGCAGGATATAAAGTAACGAAGTAATAGAGCTCGGTAAGTATTTCTACTGTGGATATTCGAGGATGGGTTCAGCCTAATTAAGTTGGCTCATATATAATGTCACTTGAACATGAGTTTAGGGTAACTGATTCGATATTTAAGTGGGTTGGTCCATTTTTCCAAAAAAAATAATCTTAAATATAAAAAATAATATAAAATCATGAAAATGACAACATAATAAATAGCATTATGAGTCTACAAGCTTCATAATCGAAATCAACATCAAGAACCTGAAAGTTTCCTAATAATAAATGCGTCTAAAAGTTTTAAATCATAACTGAGAAAAACAAATGCATTGCACCAGAGGTAACATAGTAAATTTTATGGTAAAACCTCCACTTTTCTCTTATCTCTTATGATCTCGTTTTCATCGTGAAACAAGAATCGTCTCAACTCTAGTTCATCTAAAGCAAATTTGACGAATTCAAGAACACCTACTCCAATATTAATGCTTCCAAATTCATCTCACCAACATGCCACAATTTTGTCTTTTCATCATGATGTTGACAGATGCTAAAAGGCGAAGATTATTATAAATAAAAATCATGTCCTATGCATGTTTTGGAATTAATTTATTCCTTGTAAATAAATTAATGAAGGAATAAATGTTCCTATTCCTTTCACAGTGATGAGAAGAATTAGGTTATCTAAATAGTTTAAAGTTCACTTTTGAAGTAAAGGTGCATGTGAACTAAATCATGGCCACCAATTCTTAGGTTTTGAATCAAACTCTACTAGCAATAGTATCTTAATCTCCAAATAACCCATTTTTAAGAGAAAATTTAATTTACTGATCGTTAACTTTAGCTTGCTCCTCCTCGTTAGAATTATTCTTCTAAAGCATTTGATTCTTTCAATAAATACGTGTTTACCCAAATTAGGAGGTACTCTATCTTCTCTTTTTTGAAGTCATTTGTCACTATAATACATTCAAAAAGGAAAAAAGAATTCGAAAAATGAAAAAGAAAAAGTTGTAAAAACAATAACTTTGAGTTTCAATTTAGAATGTCACCTTGGGTTCAATAAGTGAGCTAAAAATTGGAATATAGTATTATTCTTTGCCCAATACTAAAAAAAAAGGGATTAGACAATATAAAATAACGATGAAATCATTTATTTGCTTTCCTTCATGCTCAAAATTAATAATCATCTTCACCTTTTCAATAATAGAATTCCAGAACTCATAAACCAAGTGAAGACAAGGTTGGTTTATATCACACATTCTAATCATATCATAAATGGGTCCAGTGAAAGTAATGATATAATTAAGCTCTTCCCACTAGTTCGATATAATTAAGCTCTTCCCACTAGTTCTCATCTAATACTTTCTCACAAATATATCTAGTTTTTTCTTGATCATCATCTCGGTACTGAAACCATTGTTCAATCAACAACATAGCTTCTAAAGCACACATAATAAGTTTAGATCTTTTAAGCATGTCAATGATAGAAGCAAAACAAGCATCTGCTGCTAAAAGAAACCTTAAATAACTGATCGATTGAATATAGCTGATGTTATTGAATGATTCATTATAAAATTCCTGATTTGTATAGTATCTCCATGAATTTTTGTGATCCAATGGCATTCATCGTATGTTTCTTGATTAGTTTCCACAATCTCAGCAACACATGTAATTTTCAAAACAAGGTTAAGTATGTGCACAACACATGGAGTTCAATAAATATTTAGAAACATAACCTCAATGATTTCACCAGCATCTTTACAATTTTTAACATTATCAATAATTATTTGGAGCACTAACTCATAGCCAAATTGATCAATTACCTCCTCTAAAATATTAGCAATAAAATGCTTATCTTTCACTTCATTTGAGCAATCTATAGATTTAATAAACATTGAGTCAGATTCAGTCACAATCATTACATTAATTAAAGGTCTCCACAATGGATCACTTCATCCATCACTAACAATGATAATGTCTTTTTTCTGCCAAGTGCTCTTAATAGGTTCTAGTAACCTATCCACATTTGCCCTCTCTTACTGAAGTAATGTGGTTCTTAATTTATTATAATCCAGAGGCATATACTTACCCAATGAATGATTAAAAGCAAATGAATAAGAATTCACACAATATGAATTTCTATCCAAGTAAAGTGATAGACTCTTTGTCATGACCCGTTTCTGGACCATGACCGACATACGAGCCTAACCAAACCAGAAGCTCAGTCCATCTCGCATAAGCCTTAGAGTACAGAACTTCTACCCAAATTCAAATTCATATTAATAAGATAAAATATTTATAATATCAAATACGAAAAACATATTAAAATAAACCATCTGATTTCATTGTATTATCATAAACAAAAACATAACCCACGAGAACCCAGTGTGGAGCCTCTAACATATATACAAATTGAGGCCCGGTCAAAAGGGCACCCACTGCCAAACTGGACTCTTCGCTGAGTGCTAACGATCTGATAAACCAAACTCTGATCAACATGAAAAATGTTAAATGGAAGGGGGTTAGTAAAACTCAGTGAGGGATGCCGCTCTAGAATGTCTCTGGGACGTCACATAAACCGTTTTGAAAATATTTTTGAAAACTACTACATACACGTATATACTTATATAATACAAATATACACACGGATACATACTAGTATTGTTTCAAAACTGTTTTCCCAAAATAGTTCACAAACAAAGCATACAACATGCATACATTAAAAAACTGAGTAAAATCTTTCAAAAACCTTTTTAAGCTTTATGAGAGCTAGCATACCTTCGAAAACAAAGTGAAAGCCTTCAAATACCTTTTAGCTTATCAGAAATTCCAGAAACTGAGTAAAGCCGCTAAGGCAAGGATACTAAGGCGGGTAGAGCCACTAAGGCGCTAAGTAGACACTTGATCAAATATTGAGTTTTGAAAGTCTTAACAATCAAGGAACCATACAGAGTAGAAGGGAACAAACAAATGATATTCAACAAAGTTGTCTGACCTTTAATTGCGATTGGAAATCAAACCCAACTACAATTACAGAGCATGATGGAATGCAATAGATCAGATGTTGTTGGAAAGGATAATGCAGAGAACCAAAAGGAATTACACTTCTGATGTACAAACCTCGGAGTCCAATTAGATTGAACCCGTAGGTTAGATGATACATTTATTTTCGAATCCCATTCAACTCTTCTAGACTTGTTCATGACTTTCCTTTTGACTTCCTACCTACTCCATTCATCATGTCTTCTTTACCATGCTCAATTAATTTCCCAAACAGCACCATTTAATTGAAACAAACGCATCAATAGTTTCCACCAAACCTAAAATACCTTTCAAATTCATGGAACCGAGAAGTCTCCTTGATTCCATATCTCTATTGAACGGATCTGCCTCAGGATGCTAACCTCTAAACCACTTCTTCCATATCCTTTAATTCCTCTGAATTGCCATTACTTGAATGAAATGACAACTAGTGTAATATCTTGCCCGTTTTGACTTAGTTCTCTATAGCTTTTCATTCAAATTCAATCAAACTTGCATGTTCGGGACGATGTTTGGGTGTTAGAAATGTTTCTTTGATGTTTGATGATGGATGATGATGACTTGGGGTGGATTAAGGTTGTTGATTTTGTGTAAATTCAATTGGAGTTAATGAAAGGAAGAGAATTAGTAAATTTTTGAAGTTCTAGCCCTTGAAAGACACGTTACAAAGATCAAACGTGCATCTCGGAGGCCAAAAATTTGATGCTCTGCGCTGAAGGTCATCGTTCATGGCAATTTGCGGTCATCTTCCATGAGATGAATGTATCTCCTCCTGAAACGCGAGTCCTTAAGCCTAGAGGGTGTGAAAAGCGCATCTCTTTTCCGAAACGTGTTTTTCGTCTGTTAAAACATCCCCAAAATGCAATGTTTTGACCTGTTTCGTTTGTAAAACCCCCCAAACCCATTCCCCTTCGTCTTTCTTCATCTTCTTCACGGTTTTTCACCCCAAAACCATCCAAAATCATCTCTCATCACCCTCCATCTGTTTCCTTTGCACTCTTGAGGTAAGAACACCAATTCTTCCTCATTTTTTCTCTCACTTGTGCGTTTTCTTTTGAGTTTTGAGTTGTGTTGCAAGAATGAGATTTTGTGGGTAATGGGTGACTAAAATCCAAATTTCTTGAGCAAATATTAGTGGATTTGAATGGGTTTTTGTTATATCTATATTGGTAGGATTTAGAAATGCAAGAAATCAAGTGGATTGTGATAAATTGATGATGTTATGTAGAGGGTTAGCATTAGTTTGAATATTTTAGGAAAATGGGATGATTTTGTGTTTGTTTGATGAAATGGATGTTAAATTTTCATTCAGGAGGTCGGTTATAGTTAATGTGGGTTGGTTAAGTCGGGTATCGATCGAAACGAGATTTTGATAGTTTTGGAATAAATTTTTTGTTATCATCCATTTCCGTAATTTTTGGAAGATTTAGGTCAGATTTGTAAATTCTAGAAAGTTGGGTCAGATTTGGAAATTTTGAAAGTTTATGGCTAGTCTTGTGAATTCCAAGAGTTTGGGGTTTTAATTGGAAATTTTGATAAGTTGAGGGCTAATTATAAATTTTGAAAAGTTTAATGATTAGTTTGTAATTTTTTGAGGTCTTGGGAACAAAATGGTAATTTTGCAAAAGTCGAGGGTTAGATTGCATATGCATTACATTCGTACAATCGGTACTACCACAGTACCATTACCACATTCTTATCTATTTGATATGATTTGTTTGTTTTAGCTTCGGATTCTGATTAGCAGGGTCAGTCGGCCACCAGTGGTGCGTGATCAGACCATTCAGCTTGGTTATCTAAGTGAGTGGGATGGCAGTTTCAGACACATAAGTTGTGTCTTCTAAATCTATAAGTCTTTGATATGTCTGGCATATATATGTAATCTGGCTTAATAAAGGTTTGGAAAAATAATAATCTGAATTACGTGAAATATCTGATATGGAGAATTTGTTTGAAATATATTGTATTTTTTATGTATTGAATACTCTGTTAAGACTATATTTTCTCTGAAATAATTACTCTGTTTGGGAATAAATATGTTTTTGAGGATTAGTAGTCTGCCTCGTATGCATGTCTGCCAAAATAGTTTGATAAGGAAATCTGAAACTTGGTATATGAAACATTAAAGTTAATAACCTATACTCTAAATAATATATTATATGTGCTATATAATATACTCTGTGATAGTTTTTGAGATTTGTTGTCTGCCTCGTATGGTTGTCTACTTCTGTGTATTTAATATCTAAAATAAAGGTTGTTTATTTTATTCTATCTATGTTATATATCAGTGTTTAATAGAATATGATAGATCCGATGATTATTTGTCTGTTATTTATTTGGTCATATTCTTACTGGGATAGTAAGATTCTGTCTTTTGATCTCTGCAATCGGTAATGTTTGATTATGCTAATGGTGCATCCACTATTATCTATTTGATTCTGCATTTCTTATTTCTGCTCTGCATGTTCGTCTGATATATATGTGTATATATATGACATATATATTGTATGATTATCTGACTTGAGACACATATGCTATGGGGCAAAGTAGTCGTTGGTATACTAATGTGAAGACTCAGTTACCAGGGTAGGTGGTAACCGTGTATCCGGTGAAATACACGTAAGCTATTTTCTAGTGGCGGAGTCCACGTATGATTTCGATTCTAATTATGGTCCCTGTCAGATTATTTTGGTGAGATACGTTTTTGTCTGGATATAATAAATTTAGTGAGTCTGTATTATTGCTCATATTCTCGTAGTATATTGTATTGTAGTCTAACAGGATATATCCTAATGGAGCACGTAGACAGCGAGGCTCGTGGATGTACTTAGATCGGTTCTATCTGTTACAACTTTGAAACCCTTAAGGTGGATGGGGTACTATTTTGATCCTCTAAGATTGTCAACTGTTAGTCATTTTGAGTTGGGTACCGTTTGAACTCTTGAGGCTACTAGTTTATTTTGATCCGATCTAGTTAGCCAATTTTAATATAATACAGGTGTATGATCAGTAATTATCAAATCTTTTCAATTTGACAACTAATTAATTATAAAATATTCATAAGTGCTTTCATTTCTGCACAATCTATATAATTTGGATTTGCATAATTGTATGATGTATGTTTGGGTTGCATTTTATCATCGGGGCACGATACTTGCAGTGTATAATTCTTGGTTCCATTAATGTATTCATTTCTAAGCTCAATGTTTGAATTACATGAACAAGAATAAGTAATACATTGATATGAATGAATGCATGTTAAGAGGTTCTGTCTGTTTCCTAATATATGTTACATATAAACATTTTGTAATTTTGTCTGTCTGCTGTATGATTTGGTTGCAAACATTTTCAAAATGAATTTTTGAACTACTATCTATATGTATATGGGTGTATACTATTAGTATATGGATATATATACGTGCATGTGGTATTTTTTGAAAACATTTTCAAAACGGTTTATATGATGCATGTATGAGGCGATCTGGAGTGTCGTTTCCTCACTGAGTTTACTCACCCCCTTTCCTAAACATGTTTTAAGTGATTTCGTTGATAGGGGTTCTTTGGGATTCTGCACTTGATGAGCCATTTTGAAGTTGCAGTCAGTGTCCTTTGTTCGGGCCTAGCATATATGTTTTGTTAGATGTCCACACCAGGATTACTTGTGGGTGTATGGTTCTGTATAAATATTTTTGTATCTTGAATGACTTCATATTTAGACATATTATTATTATTATTATTATTATTATTATTATTATTATTATTATTATTATTATTATTATTATTATTATTATTATTATTATTATTATTATTATCATCATTATCATGATCATGATCTTCATGATGATCATGATTATCATCATCATCATCATCATCATCATCATTATTATTATTATTATGATTATTATTATTATTATTATTATGAAAATTTATGTTTTTTAAAGAACTTGGATTTTTACTTAGTTATTAAATATTGTTAAAACGGTTTTAGATTTGTTTGTAATAACTTTAGACATGAGTTATGTTCTCTGAGGCTTGTGCGAGATTGGCCGGCCTTCCTCAGAAGGTTCGTTTCGTACGTTGATCATGGTCCAAAAATGGATTGTGACAACCAGCCTCGCCTTATCCAAAACACCTAATCCATAAACTCCTAAACTTCACTCCAAGTAGCGTTAAACCACATCGTTTATCCTTAGTCAATTCTCGATTTATCAAAATACGTCGTAGGATCTCCGGAGCCTAATGTGAATACAATGTTGACCTGCTAGCCAAACACTTCATGACATTTGAAAACTTTACTTACATAAATCGATCCACACAAATTTAACTTTCTTCTAATCAACCAAGTCATAGAATTTACGATTCTAGGAAACCCTAGATAATTCTCCTATGATATTCGGTCATTCAAAAGGAACTCCTACTCTTTTCTAAGCAGATTACTCTGAATCACCCAATGACAAAGATTCGTCCAATTAATACCCTTTTCATACTTTTCTCCCAATTGAACCTCTAACTCCATATCTACACTAAATTCTACTTCCATCATAAGCCTAATATTTCGTACAACAAAACCCAAAAATTTCCTCAGAAAGCATTTCGGAAAGATCTCGCACCACTGGTACATCTTTCAAATTCACTTTCGATCCCTATGACTAGCTTAACATGAAAGCCAAATGCAGTTCTTAATCATACCAGATCATTCCCTCTTACCTAAATCACTATCATATATCCCTGGGTCTCAGAATTAACAAAAATCTATCCTCGGATTGCAAACTAACAAATTCTCACGTCATAGAATCAACTACACCCGACGCTTAAAAATGGAGAGCCTCCAACAAAAATCCCCAAAAGAATATTCCATTAACCAGATATGACAAAAGAGAATATTGTAACAACCAAGAATATTGTAGCAGAATCAAAAGGAATGTATACAAACATATTTAGAAGTTTAGAATATCAAATACAAAAGTATATGAAAATTCACAGAAGTTCAAATCAACATACATCAAAATGCGCAAAAGTTTGCAGAATTTCAGAAGAGTATATATATAAAAGTACAGAGTTAGGACAAATACCGGAGTTAGGACATTCGGCTATCGTATGCCCTAGTTGATAGCAGAAGTAGCGACGACACTTTAGTTTACTGCACTGCCCCATATGTTTTCTTTTACAAACACTACACCAAGGTATTGGGCCCTTGCCTGCACCTCTAGAGCTCGAAGCCCTACCCTAATACTTAGTGTGCATGTTCGGGCGCACTACACTAACATTTTGGCTACTTCCCTATTGCATCTGTCCCGTTAAGGAGAATCTATAACTCTATCCAAACTGGCTACTTTGACCTCGGCCCTGCTGGCCACTCACTGATATCTCAAACCTACTCCTTTTGGAAGTCTCCACTGAGTGTCTCTCGTCAACATATTCAATGGCCCTAGCAGCCTCAATGATTTGTCTCATTGTCCCAAATTCCAAGGCTGACACTATTCTGGTATACTTTTTTAACAGACCTTTCTAGAACTTACTCGCTAATGCCACCTCGGTACGACACTCCTCTAGAGAAGACATGTAAACTTTAAACCGAAACTGGCAAACCAAACTAGAACCAGATCGGTCAAAACTATTCAAAATCGAAATCGAACCGGAACCGACAGACCAAAACCGGAGGATTATGGTTTAGGTTCCGATTTCACCCCTCTAAAAACCGTCGAACCGTTGGTTCAACAGGTGGTTCCAACTATCATTTCCCCTTTTTTATTTTTTATTTTTTATTTTTTGTTTTTTCAACTCTATAAATGCCCCACCCCATTCCTACTAATTTTACATCAGTTCTTCTCTCTCAATCTCAGTCTCTTCTACACTCTCACTCTTTCAAAAATTCATTTTGCTTTAAATTGCTCTTATTAATTATCTATATATTTTATTATTGCAATTATGTTTTCTATATTTCTCAAAGTTATTTTTTACAATTATATTTTTCAAATTCCTTCTACTTTTTTACTATAGTTTAATTTAGTTATTTTGTTATTTCATTACATTTAATTAATATTTGCATATTTATTTTGGAGTAATAGAAAATTTTGGTGAAAATAGAAATTTTGAAAGTTTTGAAGTTGAAAATATTGGAACTCAAGAGAGTCAAACTCAACCAATTCACACCCAAGGAGATGAGGGGGGAGCGGGAGGAAGAGTTTCTAGTTCCAATATTTTTAAAATTCATTTTAAGAAAATTCCTAATAGTGATAAAAAAATTTAAAGTTTGGAATATAACAAAATCTTTGGAATACAATATATTATTGGTACTATAGTTAATTATTGAATATAAAAAAATTTACAAACCGGAAAAAAATTGACGGGATAAAATAGCGGATTAAAAACAAAATTTTCGAAAAAAAAGAAGGAATTGAACCGGTAGTTGAACCGGTCAAAATCGGAACCAGAACCGGACCATACTGTGGGAACTACGGTTTGGTTCCGGTTCACTCATTTCACAAACTGGAACCGGCAGTTTCAAAACCGGCAACACCCCTACTCTAGAGCATACT
>CAODLS010790313.1:0-24812 GCA_948243855.1 Flueggea neowawraea | reverse complement strand
TTTGGTTGAATAAATAACCTTAAAAGCCTCATAAGAAACCTAACACACTTTGGCTTTTGTTTTGAGACTTCCGCCGTGTTCCGCATTATTATTTTTGATATATAAGTATCTATATATATATATTTGATTTACTATGTTTTTGATTATTAAATATTTTAACAAATGTTTTATAATCTGAATAGTTTGGTTATATGTTCTGATATCTGAGGCTTGTGCGAGATGGATCGGGCTCCCACAAACGGTTCACTTCGTAAGCCGGTCACGGGCTCGCAATGGGTCGTGACACCAACCCTAGTAACTAGGCCTTCTTGAGCATTAGTATACTAAAGCCTATGCCCCACTCGTAGCTCGGGTGTGCCAATTTACAGAATATTTATTTGTATAATAATATACTACTCACAGACATTCATGCAGAATAAATAATTAATACTGATATGGATACTCATATTATATTGATACTGATATCATACTGATACTTATGTTGATTCTGATATTTATACTGAAATTGATTTTTTTCTTACTTATACAACTAATTTATTCCTTATCACAAAAAAATAATAATTAGATTTTAAAAATTTTCACTCCTTAATTAGTCCAGATTACATGCAAGGTCTGATCACTTCAAAAATATATAATTTGGAAGACACAACCTATGTGTGTAAAGCTACCGACACATTCACCTAGATGGTGAGCTAATAATCCAAATCTCAGACTAAGAACATATGTCATGTGAAGAGCTAAATATGTACCAAACATCGGTGGATAACTGACCACCTCAGATTTCAAATTGAGCTGAAACAGAATTTATTACAAAAGGGGTCAGACACGGTAACTGTGACAGCCTTAAAAATGAATGAGATGCAAATGCAAATAACATTGAAAAACCTATTGCTAATGAATATCTAATGCTCATGACGAAAATCAAATCCTCGATGTAAAATTACAATTTGATCCCTATATTTCCTCCATATTATACTTTAGTCCCTATGTCCTCAAAAAATTACATATTAGTCCCCAAAATTTCTAGAATTTAAATTAGATCCTTAATATGCAAAATATTAAGTCTAGTTCTCCAATTATTCAGAATTATAATAATTATACTTTTGGTCCCTTCGGCAAAATTACCCAAAATAACCCAACTCTCGATTTACCGGTAGAAATCGATTACAATCACCTACTTTGTCTCTAATCAACCTCAGGAGCTCAGATCAATAATTAGTTTCTCCAAAACAACTCAAAATCTTCAAGAAATTGACCAAACTCGAATTAAACCCTAACTCATTCAATACAACATCCAATCTTGTGATTTCAAAAATAATTATTCCAAAAATAATTATCCAAAAATAATTATTCAAAATAATTACTCCAAAAATAATTATTCACCAATAATTATTCAAAATAATTACTCCAAATATAATTATCCAAAAATAATTATCACAAAAATATACGGGATATTACATCGGCAGAGTTCAAGAATGAGTTCATACTTTCTGCCCTTCTTTGGGGTGCTAGGGATAAGAAGACAGATGAGTTCAATGACTTTCATCAGGGACAGGAGATGACTGTGACTGAATATGAGGAGAAGTTCAGAGAACTTAGCGGATATGAGCCAGAGGGATGTCATACTGAGACAACATTAGCAAGCAAATTTCAAAAGGGTATGTTACCAGGGTATGCCAGAATGGTGGCAACTCTTGGACTGGAAAAGGTAGGAAAGATTGCAGAGGCCGTAAGGGCTGTTGAGTATGTCGATCAGAGACACTCAAAGGAAATTTTTAAAAAGAGCAGGACCTAATGATCATTGAGTGGCCTTCAGAGTTGAGGTCAGAGTAGTCAGTCTGGGCAGAGGTACAGTTTATTCTTAAGGCAACAAACACAGTATGGTAATAGTTAGAATGTTGGTGCAGTATAATCGAGTGTACGAGCTGGGTTTCAGAGTAGAACTCCAAATGTTGGAGGCACGAGCAGGGGTCCAATTCCTTGGTGCAATAGGTGTGAGAGAAAACACCTTGGATAGTGTGGAAAGCCAAAGCATAACTGCTACTTCTGTAGGAAGCCGGGACACATGATAGTTGATTGTCCTCACAGACTTGCTATCGAGTCCCAGGTGGGACAGCCTAGAGGTGCTTCAGAATCATTTAGGTGTAGACAACCTGAGGATCCCATTCCTTTTGGCTATGATGGCACGATAGGAGGAAGTCAATTTCAAAACTATCATCCGACTCATTAGGAGGTTCAAGCCTCAGTTGCAGCAACAACTTATACCTTTCCTATTTCAGAACTTTTGTATATTTCTGAATGTACTCTTTTGAACTTATGTATATATCTGCGTATTTTTGTATGTATCCCTTTGAATCTCTGTGAACTTCTGCATGTTTTAGTATGTATCCTTTTGGACTTCTGTATATTTACGTATGTATGTCATTTGACACTGGTGTTGCGCATTCTATTATGCTTCATATTCTGTTGGAATATTTTGAACTAATGGTATTCACTAGAAATTTTTAGAAGCTTTGTCACTTCTGAGTTGCTATGTCTTAGCTAAATCTAAGTTCTAGAGTTGCATGATCACCATGGATAGGCATGTTTTGGCAGTTGTTTTGCAATATCAAATTTGAGTAGAATTTGATGTTATCTTGCGAGGGATTGCCTTCTGCCTTGGTGTGTCACCTTAAATCGCTTTGCAAAGTGGGTGTGCTTTTGGCCTTTAAGTCAGAGCGAATTTTTTTTATCACAATAAGCGTGCCAGTAGTTATGGCGGAAAGAATGATTTGTTGTGCTGGTGAATCGTATTTGGCTTTATGCCAACCGAGTCTCAAAGGCTCAGAAATGAGTTTGGGAAACGTGCTAGCAATGACTGGATTTTCCTCTAGTTTTTTTTTTTCTCGTATATATATATGTGTGTGTGTGTGTGTGTGTGTGTGTGTGAAAGCATCCGAATATAATATAAACAACAAATCAATTAACAGATAATCAAATAATGGATCGAGATCCTTTACAAGAGTGGATGCATAAGAACACAATCTGTTGCTAGTCGCCACGAACCACAAACTATTGAACATCGGAACGAGACATGTCTCCACAACCTAAGAGCCACAAAATGACCTACACGATGTGTGCTAGGAAGAACAGAGTCTTCCTCCATTAGCCAACAAAGGCCGACAACTTGGAAGAAGGGAAGGAGAGAATTTCTATTCTTTGTTTCACAACTTATGCATTAGGATTTCCTAAAGTCAATATTTATACCGACTGGGTTTCTGAACCAGTCAAAAACCCAATCCTTAACAGAACCGTTTGGTTAACTAAAAACTCATTTGATAACCAATCCAATTCATACTTAATCAATTTCGGATTCGGTTCCACCCACAACCCGGGATGGGTTGTTCCGTTTTTCTAACAACATATATATATATATATATATATATATATGAAAATGTTGCTGCTATCGAGAAAAAAAAATGTGTGAATGTGTTATATGGTATTTGTGGATTGTTTAGGGGCTCAAATTTATAAATTTACTTTCTAAATCTTCTTTTTTTCCTCTTTTAATGTTGTAAAAAGGCTCAAAATGTTTTGGTCTTGCGGGCGCCCACACACAAACACCTATGTATCTTATGTTCGAAGTTCTAGTCACAGCTTCATGGTACTATTTGCAGGAGCTTGTGTGTATTCTTGTTAAACTTTTTCATTTTTCTTGATCGTTTTCTCTTGAGTTCAAGGAACATCTTTTCTATAATCCCTTGTTTTATAATTTTATTTTAGTTTGATTTTTGGTTTATTTCCTATTGTTTTTTTATTAAATTTTAAGGTGGTAATATCTTTTAATCTATCTTTTTGTTTATTTTTTTTTGTTATTTTCCTGTTGTTTTAGGTTTATTTATGTTGTCGTTTTCAAGTTTATTTAGCTATATTTTTGTTTGATTTTTTGATTTCTTGTTATAGTTTTCAAGTTTTCTTTTTTGGTGTGTGTATATATGTTTGCATTTTCCAACTTACCATTTTATCGACCTAAAATTCTCTCATCGTGTCTATTTCTCTTGTCCATTTGATAGTGGTCTTCTAATGTTTTCAACAACATAGATGATAATATATTTTTGGAAAACTTGTTTTCAATTTTAGGTAGATAATATATTTTTTTGTAGTTTGTTTTGTATTTATTTTTGGTTTACTTTTGGGTTTTAATTTTTACTGATATTCTCAGGTTGAATAACTAGTGGGTCAAGATAAAAATGATGATGATAAGGTCAATGATATACAGCAATGGCGATCAAGATAGATGATATATTCTTTGTAGTTTATTGTATGTTTATTTTTAATTTACTTTGATTTTCAAAACTTTACTTTAGGCCATTTTTTGGCTGAAGCAGGCAAAAAGTGGAAGAAACCACGTACGACGCTCAAGAAAAGAGAGAGACCAGAGAAACTAGAGAGAGGAGCTAATATTAAAAAGACTAGTATGAGGCAATGCATATTGAAACACAAATAGAAACAAACTTGACATTGTTTTGGTGGCCTGGCGGAAAGGAGCACTATTCTAGTACCCCTCACCCGAGTTTGAGATACACTCATCTTTTTGGTTAGCTTTGGATATTTTCTCGTCAATAGGCTAATACCAGCTCCTAGTGGGTGTTGTGGTGAGTCTCTCTCAGTCACTACCGAGCAAAACAACAATTCACAGCAGAAAATATTTGTCTGTATAGTCACGCTCAATAAAAATACGCCACTATAAGTAGCCCCCGACTCTCCTTTATGCGGACAAAAAGAAACTTGACAGTGTCAATAGAATAGTGGACGCACCACAGATGGCAATACGAATCAGAAGAACAAGTGAACCGTGAACTCTTCTTTCCTTTAATTTATTCTTCCATCAATGAGATAGAAATGTGTATAATACATGCATTGTTTCCTTCATATTACAGTTTGACACGTTGCGGCGAAATGTCAATACGAATAATGTTCATCGAAATTAAAGGCCTTCAGTAAATTTTATAGAATCACACATAATTTGAAGATTTTCCAAGATGATCATACATTGAAAGTTCATATTTTTTAATTTAAATAAGCCTGTATTAAAACCATAAATTACACGTATTAATTTTTTATTTATTTCAAATTCGTATAAAAGTATTTTCACGATCCAATATAAATACACAATTGTCCTTAATTAAACAACATTTGACAATCAATCGATTTACAAACAATAAGTCTAAAGTTTAAGTATAGATTACATAAATAATCAATTTTTTATACTTATAAACATTTCATCTTTTCACACTTAGTTCAATGTGGGACTTTAGACAACGGCTTTACAGTATCTAGTTTAACCTATTAATTTCAGCTGTTTGCTTAAGTGGAATACTATAAGTATCCCTCCATTTTGAAATAATAATCAGTTTACAGAAGTTTTTATTTCAAAATAATTATCTTTTTAAAACTTCAAAAAAACATTTATTATTTTCTCTAGTTATATTTGTCTATAAATACATCTTGATTTACACATTTTAAAACTCACATTTGCTATTCTAAAAATGCAAAAAATAAAAGAGTAAATTTAGTTTAAAACTTAGACATATTAAATATTTTGTTAATTTATATGTCAAAACTTTAAACAACTATTAATCTGAGAGAGGGAGAAAACTGTAAAACAATATGTTTGCTATCATTTCGCCTTGAACAATGACCATATGAATCGGTTGCAAAATCCTAGTAAGAATTTGGATGCCGTATTTGCGCACCAAAAACAGAGATCCACTTCCATAATAGGACAACAAATCAGGTCTAATAAGATACCAATAACCTTATGGGCTTATCCACACAGGTATTGATCATCTAATATATAAACATTTGGATTTGTTGTTTTCGACATGGAATTAGTATTTCTCATTTTCTCTCTCTCATTATAAAAGTGTACCTCTTCAAACTTGTTCAGCAATACAAAATACTTTTCTCCTCAGCACAAAACCAAACAAGTCATAGATCAAGCAATAGAGGTCGTATTTATATTAAAAAAAAAAAGAGTAAAAGTAGGTGGTGGGCTCTGATCAGGATTTGCAATTGATGACATAAATGGTAGAATGGAGCCAAATAAATCCACAAAGAGTTATCTCCTAACTTTGATTTAATGGACTAATCTGGTAAGAAATTAACCAATGTTGGAGACAGACTTGTTTTGAGACTGCCTTTTGAAAGAAAGCAAGAAAAGTAGCTTCTATATTTTCACTAGCTTCCCACAAAACAGAGGCACCAAATCACATTTGCATTTGATCAACTCTCTTTTTTTCCCTTTCTCATTTTTTATTTCAGTTTCCGAGTAGAATGAGAGTTCTTCTATTATCTTCTAAATAAAAAATAATTAATTAATTGTCAGTGTTCTTTTAAAATTGTTTAGAACGATTATTTTCATTAGCTTTTCTTTGGACATGACTTGTAGAAGCCATAATCCAGCATTGAAGACCACTTTGGACCCATGAAAAATATTTGGGGTCACTTGAAGATGATAAATCTATGAAGGTCAAAAAGATGGAATTGTGAAGATTGGATCCATAAAGACTCCTTATGACAATGTTGAATAATTCATACATAGTGGAAAGTCATGCCAACATCTCAAAGTGGAAGGTTCTTGAATATAGGACTCATTAAGACATTTGGATCTTTTGAAGATCTTAGATCTGTGAAGACAGTAATCCATGAAGACCTCCAAGACCTTGGAATCTCCTTAAAGACCTCAATACTCCATTGACCCAAAAAAAAAAAGATGAAGTTAAGGAGTTACTGAGGTATTGTTAGGAACAGAGAATCAAATGTAACAGTAGATGAAGAGTTTTGAGTAATTACCCCTAAACATAATTAAATCTCATTCGAATTGTCTATACAGGGACGGGTGCTCATATCCATCATATCTATCAAAGGATCAATACGTCATATAGTCCCCGAATCATTAATGATTGTGTCCTTAAACTGATTGTCATTCACTAATAATCCCCGGAAAAATATTTTTGTTTGTTTCCAGTCCCTAACTCTTAACTAAAAAATAGAAAGTGTGATCATATTAAGGGACTCAGGCCTAAAACAGTTTATGGTTAGGGGACTTGAAGCCAAGTTTATTAATGGTTCAATGACTTATCGCAAACAAAAATAATTGTTCAAGAAATACTAATCAATGAATTAGTTCAGGGTTAACACTGATATTATTAATGGTTCAATAACTATCTGATTTGTCGAGACTTGAGCCATTATCAAAATCATAACTCCTTAATTATTTTTAGTGATGTGTCCTAATCCAATCGAATGAACATTGTTATTACTACATTTTTATTTAATATATGAGGCATTTAATTTGATGATATTATCGGGTTAATTTTATAGTGTTAAGATGTTCCATGAATAGTAGATTTTATATTATGTTATCAAGTACGTGACTTAATAATAGAACCTTAAAGTAAAAGGATGTTATTCTAAATTACCCCTAATTACTCATTCTTATTGGAATGACAACGAATAAAGACTAATATTTATTCCGATTGATGATCATGTTCTACTTATCACGGATATGAGATATCATTCAGAGAATGGATACATGTTAGAAACATGGTATTAGTCTGATCTGCTATGAGAATAGATCTAGTTCTATTCTTCACTAAAATAAAAAATGCACCTCCTTTCACAATCTCGTTCGGTCACTAATCAAGGTGTTCTTCTATCCTTAATCAATTTAATCGTCGCATGGGATCGTTGGCGGGATTCGAGAACTTAAAATTTTAAATTTTCACTGCGTATTTGATGTGCCTTTTGTCCCGATTTTCCAATAGTTATAACTTAATTAGACATGTGTATTGTTCAAACAACAAACCCTATGGTTAAGCGGGATTTGATCCGGTTAAATTAGGATTTAAAAAATTATAATCACATTTTATGAGCTTTGGATGGGATTGAAAGGTGTGATTATTTATGATTTGTAAAAAAATCATACCCATAATTACAAACAATCACTCTTTCAAACGGTCCAAAAATCGATTGCTACATCATTTCCTCTATGTATGTGGTCTAGGTGATTACCTCGTTGTTCCATCATTTCTTCAGTAAAATGGTTCAATTCCTTTCCTTTTTTTCTTTCTGATTTTATCAATTTTTTTCTTTGATAATAAGTCAATCTTCATTAATTAAGTAAATCTACATACAAAGGATGCAGTAGAGAGGGAGGAGGAGAACATTCCCTATTTCATTGGACCAGACATAGAACTTGCCACTCTTGCTAATTCACGAGCAGTAAAATTCGAAGATTTAGAAACAAACACAACAGAGACACCACTTAATCTAGCAAGTAGTATTTTACAATCATCAATTAAAAGACAAAAAACACAAAGCATTCTTCAGTTAGCTTGGACGGCATGAACAACCAGCATAGCATCAGTTTCAACAATTGATGATTGAACTCCTTTATCTTTTAACCAATTCAGAGTTTGTCTCAAAGCCAATGTCTTAGCCAATAAAGCACTATGAACATGGTAAAAAATGGGAAACTCCGCAACCATTATGCCATCCGAATTCCTTAAGACCAAGCCAGTCGAAGCCTTGTGTGATTCCGGATCCCAAGCTGCATCTAAATTAACCTTCAGAACACCATGAGGGGAATGTTGCCACACACCAGGTTGTGATTGATGATTAATTTGATTTGCAAAAGAGGACACAGCTTTGCGCCATTGCTGTAACATTGAATGAGAGTGAGAAACCACTTTACCGGGTTGCCAATGGTTTTGCTTCCAGACAAGTTGATTTCTGTATTACCAGATATAGTAGCGTAGAACCAAAGCCTTTGCACAGAAATCCGAATCCTCACAATCCTTGACAAGATTGAACCAGTCCAACATTGAATAAGATGAACCACGAATCAAATCCAAACTTGATCGATTACATATTGGATGAATCGAAAGGCAGTGAAAAAAAAAGAATGAGTTGAGGTTTCAGGGACCGAACCACAAAGAGGACATGAATTATCAACCCGAACACCTCTCAAAAGAAGATTCACACGAGTTGAAAGACAGTTTTGACATACCCTCCAAAATAAATGTTTCACCTTTGGTGGAATCTTTAAATTCCATAAAAACCTCCAGGTTGGTGATGTAGGTCCTGATGGAAATTGCTGAGGTTGGCGGTAACCCCTCTTAACAGAGTAAACACCTTTTTTTTTTTTTATCATAAATCCATTGCCACGTATCTTCTGGTCTACGTGAACTAAATGGGATTGACAATATTTGTTCAGTATCTGTGACAACAAACAGTTGATGTATCAACTCCGAATTCCAAGAATGAGTGTTATCATCAATTAAACTTTCCACTTTGAGCATTTTCATAGCAAGAGGAGGTGGAGGAGAAGTTTCAACACGATGTGAATCAATTTTCTGTAGCATCATACTAGAGTATCAGACCCGTCACTAATTGTTTAAATACAGCCACGTTTCAGCAACGCAGTACCCTCTCAAATACTACGCCAAGATTGTAGACTTTGGCAGTAACGTGTAAACTTTGGCAGATTGCAGACTTTATATCAGAATGGACTTAGGACTAAAAGTTATTGATGATTTAGCAAGGTTAATCGATTGCCTGGCACTAAAGTCACATCATAATTCACTCTTTCATTGGGCTATGGGCAGTGACGGGGAAAGATTATTTTCACTCGGGTGCACCATTGAACGGTGCCACGAAAGTTGATAATAATTTTGGTGACATGCAAATGGATTATCAAATTAAAGACTTAATTATTTATTTTTTTAAGTTCAAAGACTTAAAAATCATTATAATAAAACTACATGTATAGGTCTATAGGACCTCATTTTATATAAAAACTACATATATAGTATATGGTCGGTGCCGGGGTCACGGCCCTCCGTCCTTGGCTATGGCGTCTCAAACGCAAGGGTTTTCAATTCCTTAATACATATTCTGTGCTAAAATATCCATTGACCCGAAGAAAAATAGTGTTAAATTATCCAGTTCAAATAATATACTGTGAATCTCTGATAAACCTTTTATAAATTGATAATTAATCTTTAAGTTAATAAAAGTGACAAATTTTAAATACTGTCAGCTTAATATATGAAATTTTAATAATTTTGGCCTTAAATCTCTCAACTAATTAATCTTTCACTGACAATTTTTTGACAAATATTTTTTTAAATAGAAATTCATTAATAGTAAAGGATTGGCATACAACCTCCTATAAAAAAGACCTAACATAGAATCAATTTACTTAACTAAAGAAAAATGATTTATATAGATACTATTTGGACTTTAACTATACTAATGGAGCAATGTCACAACTATCTTTTTATAAACTTCTAAAAACAACAATACAACAATAACTAAACTGACTCATAATAGAACATAAAACTTTCAACAAAGAAAGACAATCTCACACTTCTAATAAAGAAAAGAATCTAAAACAATTTTTTTTAAAAGAACCGTCAACCCCGTGGACAAACACAGTGGTAGTGATGATATGAAAACGTCAAAAGCAGAAATGCCAACTTAAGTCCTAGATGGAGGAATGCAACAATGGAGACTGTGACAAAGACAACTAGGAAGGATCGATCTGTTCATATTTAAATCAAGAAAGAAAATCTATGTATTAGATTTTAATTTGTAAATTTTGAAAGCAAAATATTAAAAGCAAAAGGCTGGTCCGCTGTTAAAAGGTTACTGGCGGCACCCAAAAGAGTGCAGTGCTAGGTGTATTTCTCTTCGAACAATTGCTTTTGTTTGCCATGGATAGCACATGGCAAAGGAGGTAGAAAGTCAAGCCTTAAATGCATGTATTCTCATTGCCATCCATATCCCCTTATAATCTTAGATTCACCCACATTCAAATACTAATATATAATTTTCGTATTTTAATATAATTTTCATGTTTTAATTGCAAAATAATTTTTAAATTTTATTAAATAATAAAAATCTTATCAATTAATTAATTTTTAAGCATATTATCGAAATTTTAAGGTGTTGTGTTGGTTTACTTTGTAGTACTAAAAATTGGGTTATGTAATGGGACTACATTATTTTGCCTTTTCTTAATTTTAGTTTGACATTCAATTGCAAAATTCAGTTTAGAACAGCAAGGACATATTTAAATAAGTCAGTATTAATTTCAATTTATATATGCCAAAATTATGTTTTTGTCATTTTTTTTCTGTAAAATTCCTTCTCTTTGGTAAATCAAAAATACCCAAATTAACACACAGAGAGAGAGAGAGAGAGAGTTTAAGGTTCTCAAACAATTAGCCTTTGTTTGTTTCATGAGAATTGGATGAAAAGAAGAGAAGAGAAATGTGATTTCTCTTGTTTCTTTTGTTTGGACAAAAATTAGAGGAAGGAAAAGAGGAGAAATGAAATGAATTGAATGGAAATCATTTCCCACCATCCATCACTTTCATTTCTCACCATTTTGGAGAGAAAAAGGGAGAAATGAGAGACCAAAGACCTTTTTATTTGATTTCCTACCATTCATCATTTTCTTTTTCATTTCATTCTCTTGTTTTGAGAGAAATGTGATTTCTATTATTTTCTATTCTACTCTCTCCTTTAATTTCCTTTCTTTTCTCATGCATTTATAAGGATCCAAACAAAGGCTTAGTTAAAATTATTTGAGGTCATCCTAATTTTTTTCAAAAAATTCAAATTAAATAGAAAATTAACTACTGCTGATGAGTACGGTTTGAGGACATCAAGTTATTAAAAAATACTTCTTTTAAAGTAAATTTAATGTAACTATTACCAACCTTCAACCCTTCCCCTCTTTCAATCCTTCTAGTCTTGTAACTCGCAATCATCAATTTTTTTTATTTTTACTAGGGATGGCAAAATGTGCTCAATTCACTGGCCGTACCTATATTTATATCTGGTCATAAAAGCTAATATCCTTTTTGACAAAATACAAGAACAAGTAAAGATATTGTCCAGAATTTTTTGGATAGGTACGTATATGGTAATATTTGTATCCGTATTTTTACCCTTTATAAAATAAATAAGAAAAATGTTAAGATTACTATCTTATAACACTCAGTTAGAGCACTTACTTTCTCATTAGTCATTTTTTTGTTCCTCTTTCATCAATTCTAATTTTTCTTTCTCATATTCTCTCACTTAATAAATGATTGTTTTTTCTCTCCTTCTCTCTTCTTTCTTCTCTCTCCACATTTCTCTCTCCTCTCTCTTCTTGTTCTTTCATTCTTCCTTTTTTTCCCCAATTTGCCAAAATTAATAAAATATGCACAACAAAAAAATTACAACACAATTTTTGCACTATAATATACTACTCAAATAAAAATACAACACAATCACAATTTTTCTATGTCGAAATTTTAAACTTCCAGTAAAATATAAATCTAATACTATTTTAACAAAAAATCTAATGAAAACCAAAAAAATACATGATCAAATGTTAAAAAGGTACAAAAACCAAACAAATTAGAAACTAATTTTATTATATGACATCAGTTTAATTTTAGTAATAATAATAAAGTTTCAACAATATCATATTTTTCTAGTTTCTAATATGTAATAAAATAGATGCATAATTTAAATCAGTTTCTAATTTGTACGATTTTTGTAATTTTTTAACAGTCCTGATTTTTTTGATTTTCATCAGATTTTTTATCAAAAGAATATTAGATTTATATTTTGCAGTAAACTCAAAATTTCAACATAGAAAAATTGTGATTGTGTTGTATTTTTTATTTGAGTAGTATATTATGTTGCATAAATTGTGTTTATTTTTTTTGTTGTGCATATTCTATTAATTTTGGCAAATTGAAGGGGGAAAAGAAAGAACAAGAAGAGAGTGGAGAGAGAACAAATCATTTATTAAGTGAGTGAAGATGAGAGAGAAAAGTAAAAATTGATGAAAGGAGAACAAAAAAAGTGACTAATGATAAGGAGAGTGTTCTAAAAGAGTGTTACAAGAGAGTACTCTTAGTAGGGGTGTCAATTCGTGTTATCGTGTCGTAATTGTGTCATGTCATTTATATATCACAAATCATTATACAAGATATAAACATTACAAAAATTGAATTCGTGTCAATCGTGTTGTGTCGTATCGTGTCGTTTCACAAAATCGTGTTGTCGTGTCAAAAATTGATAACCCTAACTCTTAGCATTCCTCAATAAATAAATATATATACATATATATCACTTATAATACAATTATTTAACTAGGAAGCCATTAAAATAATAATTTTTTTTTGATAATTCGTTCAAATAATCAATGTTTTAGTTGAATTTCAAGAGGATTTTTTTTATAAACTCAAGAAAGACACTTTGTTTACAGTAACATTAAGAGTGAGTTTATTATTAGCATAATAGAATGTATAAATTTTAGCATACCATGTACGTACTCTATCCGTTGTCATCCCTAATTTTCACGGATAACAAATTTGCAACCAAAGTCAAAGCTTGTGTATTGAGAATTTATAAAATCTATAAACTTTACAACTCAAATAGAATATAACTACTTATCAAAAACAAAAAAATAGAATATAACTGAAATTGGAATTTTTTATTGTAACAATTCTAGCCCTCCCAAAACGTTGTTCGTTTAAACTTATAAATTTCTATATTTTGTCCCGTTGAAATTTCAAGAGATATATTGACAGAATATACAAGTCTTCGTATTTATCAAATGACCTAACTTCTTGCATTTTCCATGCCTTCTATGCAAAATCAAATTAGCAAGCTTTGATGGTAAGCCGATGGGGCTCATAGCTTCCTGTAACTTCCAAATTCTATTTCACAAAATAAATTCCAAAGAAATAAGGACACTTCTAGCTCGTAAAATGTAATATTATAGAGTAAAAATAGTTGATTTTGAGAGAGAGAGAGAGAGAGAGAGAGAGAAAGAGAGAGATTTAAAATTAAGCTTATTAACCAAGACAGGACAAGATAAAAGTTTGATGAATTTGTAGATATTCTTTTATCCATATGATAGGCTTAGAATTGGTGGGGTAAATAAATTTCTAGGGTTTTTTTTTTGGGTGCAAAGGTGGGTCAAGCCCTAAACTTCACTAGAAATCATACGGGGCCAAACCGTGCCCACTACATCTGCATATAATAAATCAACCAGTTTTGTTGGAGGGGAGTGAACGATACTGACGATTCCAGAGGGGAGCATAACACCTTGTTTTGATAACCAGTCTGCACAGCTATTTGCCTCCCTATATATTTTTATGACTGAAACTTGCCAATTTGGCAAAACTAAGAGTTTCCTGCAGTCTTCGAGCATACCTTGGTGCAGTCCTGTGCTTATTTCCGGAGTGCGGAGCCAGGTGTAAAATGATTCAGTGTTGTATGTTTTAGTAGAATAAAATAAAAAGAAATAAATATGAATATTCTACAACGAAAAAAAAAGAATAATGCTTCTTTTATTAATAATATTCCTATTACTATCAAATATATTATTTAGATAAATACACCAAGAATATACATTGTTAACGGCTATAAATAGATGAAAATTATTATAGAGATTAGATTAAAAATAAGAAGTAATAGATCACCAACGAATGTGGAGTAGCAAAGGCTCATTTTCCTTTTGAGAAATTCTTCCTTAAGTTTTGTGCATGTCTCCACCTATACATTAAGTTATGCGCCGGTGCAAAATACCAAGTTATGTTTTGTGCCGATATAAAACACTCACACATATACACGTGTCAATTGTCAATTTGTTTAGTGCATATGTTACAACATACAACAAGTTTATGTAAGAATTTTTTATTCCTTTAAATAGAAGTCTCAAGTTTAAACCCTAGATAAGAAAAACGAGAGGGTTTTGTCACTTATATTAATTATATTCAACTCGAATCTGAATTAATTAGATGAACAAAACTAGATAGTTTATTAAGGAAAAAAAAACCCGTCATCTAGTGAAAGAAGGAAAGTGTGAATGACATTTTGGTCGGCATGAATGTGACAAGAAGATCAAATTAACTGTTTTGTGAGTGAAGATTTAGGGCTATTAGGGCGTCTAGTTAGTTGGAAACTGATGTCAATGTCACTAGGGACCGACCTTGTTATCTCAAACCTATTTTCTACTCTACTTTTGTCAACTCATCTTGGTCCCCTCTGCTAAACAATATCTGCCCTCAATTTGGTGGCCAATGAACCTGCCCTCCACATTTTCATTCTGAATGGAGAAAGAGAATGATTTCATGTTGATTTAGTTCTGCCTTTTGTTCTCAATAACTACTGCTACATTTTAACTTCACATCCTGAACTTTTAATCCCATATTTTTAGATAACTACAGTTTTTTGAATGATCAGGGATAAATTCATCACTAATCAAGATCTGCACCAATAGTCGCTACAAAAAACTGTGGGGAACAAAGTCCCACCGAGATGGGCTAAGCAGAAAATTGGCCGCTCTTACAAGACAATAAGCAACACGATTTGATCACGCTTAACCAACCTAACACATACATCAAATAAAGAGTATAAAAACACACAATCGGTAACAATTGAGTCAACTTGATCTCGAACCAATCTTGACAAGGCTAAACAAAGTAAAACCGCAATTCCTTAAACTGCTTAACTAAACCAAAAAAGTCGACCAATAAGGCAATTAACAGGTGATTAGCAATGTTGGCCTTATATGAGTTTTACTAACCAAAAGACAAGAAAACCTGGTTAGAAGACGCTTCACTATCATTGTTAAAAAAAAATCAAAAACTGTTAATATTTTGACATCCGACATAGTAGCGGACGCTATACAGAACATCACAATGACTGAATAGTTTCACTATAAAAAGACAATTCTTCTCATGGTATACTATTGAGTTTAACCAAACTACAGAGATACAATTGTACATGGTATCAGTCACTGGAAAAAGGAAATGAAGGAATAGCATTGAAAAACGTGTTCTTTTTTGTTGTTGGTTCGGTAGGAACAAATTTCAATTTGTTTGGTCTCGTTTCAATATTTGGGTTTGTTCCGAGTTTTTCCAATACTCTGAATATGAAGAGACGCATCAAGCAAAACTACTTCTGTTGCTATAAATCCCCAAGAATAGACTAACCAAAGACACTGAATACTCCAAGTTCTCTGCCTCCATTGTTTCTCTTTTCTACCTCCATTACAAAACTCACACACAATCAAAATAGTAAATCCCAGATGGAAGCAGTAATATCTAAGATGATTTGTTTTAAAATTAACACTTAATAACTTTTCCCTACTAGTAGAATCAAGTGATTCACTTTGGTGATGACTGATACTTTATAACGAAAATTATAAAGATTTTCCATTTTTTGCTGCATTGCTTGTTCTGCCCGGAATGGGAGAAAGCAGCAGTAATGATGCCCTCAGTTATTCATTAACCCAGTAAAGAGAATCAAAAGCAAAAGAAGATAAGTCTAACAACAATATTGCTCATCACCTTGTATCACACATACCATTCGATTTGTTTCTCCAACTGCAACGATTGTAAAGACAGTAGTAATACAAAATTTCACATAGATGGCATCATTTCACACAATGCAACTCTGCATCAATTATTTGAACTGCCTAAAGTGAGATTCAGCAATACAAGCAAAAATATGCCAGAGGAGGAGAGATACCTCTTACAAAGTAATTAAAAATCACCTGATACGTCATAAAATTATCTCATTTGAGGTTCCTGCTTGGTGATAGATTCTTTATCTTGGCTATCCTGGTTTTTATCTGTGTGATTTGCGTTTAGATTCCTTTCTGCTTCAGCTTTCTCAAGCAGAGCTTGTCTTTGCATAGTCTTCATCATTTCCCTCATCGTCTTCTCCTCACTGTCAAGCTGCATTTTCATTATAATCTCGGCTTCCTTGTCAAGTGGCTTGAAATAATCTTCAATGGCAGCCTCCTGCATGTTATCAGGATTGTCTTTCAACTTATGAGGGAAAAAAATGTGTGCATGCCGCATTGAAAAATAAAGCACTTTATAATATATCTACCAATAACATCACAATGAGAAAATAATCAGCTATCTATTGCAGCAGCACATACAATGTCCACAGAGGTATACTTGTATGTTTGGCGAAAAAAGGCTTGGTTTCACCATAAATCCAACATCCACAGAGAAAGACACTAGAAGTAATATAAGAAGTTGAGCTTTAACCTTTGTCGGGGAAGCAAGATAGAATGTTTAAGCAAGAAAATGTCAAACAACAGACACAAAAAGAAACATAAAGAAAAGTTCTGTATTTAAAGATTTGTCCGAAGGCCATTTCAACTGCCACATTAATCATGTCAATAATATATTTTATTCTTTTAAAACAAATACACCTAAAATTCTTATGTCAGAAAAAAAAAGCACCTAAAATTCTTGAGATGGGAGTTGAGATCAAGATCAAGAGAAAAACTCGAGCAATGTAAAATAAAAGAAAATTGGCTATCTTTTCCGGTACTCACAGTTTCGTCTAACTTCTTGTTCAAATTTTGCATCTCCTCAACCATACGACGAACCTCTGATAATATAGCCTGCTCTGGGATCTTTCGCAAGGCAGCCTTTCTTGCTTGTGCCTGTTGACATAAGCAAAAAGCTTACTAAGAGGCAAAATAAAATAAAAAGCAGATATTACATGTAACTGTGTGATGACAACAAGAAATGAAAAAGAGATGCAACAGAATAAAAAAACAAAAATAGCAAACAAAGTATTGCAATTTAAGCAAACTAAGATATTGCCCCCACAAAAATCAAGACTTTATTCATCTTCTTAAACATTTACAATAAAAAAAGCGAAAACTGATCAGAAACTACATCTCAAAACAACCAACAAATCTACTAATCTACGAAAAGAATCAACCATCTAAAGCACATAAAATTAACTTCAATACGATTCAATAAGCACCAAAAACAGAATTTCCAATATGCCAACTGCTAAAAACAACAGCATTACAGCACTTACCCTTACAGAATATACAGCAACTGTATCAATTGAAGACATCAATAAATGAAAAATGAGATACAGCAGAATAAAAGGCAATAGAAATGGTGTTCGGGCTATTGCAATTTAAACAAGCTAAAGATATTGCTCACACAAAAATTAAGACTTGAGTTTATCTTCATAAACATTTACAAAAAAAAGCAAGAAAAAACCCATCAGAAACTACATCTCAAGATTACCAACACGTTCAATAATCTACGAAAAGAATTAACCATCAAAAAGCATAAAATTAACTTCAATCCGGTTCAATGAGCACCAAAAACAGAATTTCCAATATGCCAACTGCTAAAATCAACAACATTACAGCACTTAACACTACGCAATATACAACAAAATCTAGCAGTTAAATAGACCTCTTGAAGTCGCCTCTCGAGCTGTAACCGGTAATTATGGATTCTACGTTCTTCATAACCGGAGAGAACCCTAACATAGAACATAGCCCTCCTCCCAAACTCCAACAACTTGTCCATTTCTGGAATTCAGACACACGTGGCGTTCAGCTACCTACACATAACACATCCCTGGAGATTCAACACTATCAGTTTCTTGAGAAAACAATCACGAAATGATTAGATTTCATAATTATCTGAAGTTAGAGCAAATTAATTTGGTTTTTAAACTTAAAGTTAAAACTAGCCTTACAAGAGAGAGAGAGAGAGAGAGAGAGAGAGAGAGAGAGGTCGATTATTGAGACCCGCCGGCGCCGGGGATGACTGGTGTGGCGGCACGACCGATAGGCGAGAGAGTGGGGTGACCGAGCTGAGATTTCACTTCTTCGGGCTAAGAAATTAACGGAGCAGTGCGGACGAAAATGAAAAGACACTGTTTTGGACTAAAAACTGTGTCGTTTTTAAGAGAGGGTTCTCAACTCACAAGGGCTTGTTCGGTTTAATTTACTGCAATAATAGAATCCCATTTTAAGTTAACTTTTTCCTTTAAGAAATAAACAACATCAGCAATGCTTGCCAAACACGGCATTATTACATTTGCAAAACCTCTTGCTTCAAAACTTTGCCCCTCTCAAAATTCTCTGCCGGTTGAAGCCTCTTCTTTTTTTTCCCAGTTCAATTTCAGGTAACTAACTTCACTTTCTCTGTTGCATTCTCCATTTTCATTTCAACAAGTTTGCATTTTGAAAATTATATACATAAAAGTGACGATTATATAAAAACCCTAAAATTTTGGGCATTTTATTGCTATTATAGTTTTCAATTTCCTCCGGCGTTGTGATTTTCTGTGATTTAACTGTGTTGAACGTTGATAATAACTTCTGTTTGATTAGTTATAGGAATATATGTTCTAATAAACTGAATGAACTCATCGTCCTTGTATATGTTGCAATGAATTGTAATTGTAAATAATTTTGATGGGTTTCTAATGTACACATTTATGGTCCAAGAAAGTTGAGAGCTTTTTTCTTTTTCATCAACAAGTTGGTCTTTTGATGTACATTGCAATTTTTTTTTTCAAGTGAAAATCAGGGCTCATTTTGAAAGCTTTTGAGTATCATTCAGATTGTAAATCAAATTGTCAGAGGTTTGTTCTTGTGATGACTGTCATAGGAAGAAAGAAAAGGCTGATATACAATTATTCTTTTGATAAGTCAGTTTATTTGCTCCCATTAGACTCTCAACCCTTAGTGTTTGAGACGACTCTAGTATCATTGAGTTATAAGCCAATTGGTTGATATGCAATTATGATTTACTGTTCTGTGCAATTTTGGTGTTTGTGGTTGCATTTGAAATTTTTTGTTTATAAGGAAGAATCATAGTCATTGGATTGAAGAACTTAAATTTCTTGAACTAATGAGTTCACGAAAAGTTTTTACATAATAGCTCTTCGACTGCTAAATTAATTCTTGGAAATTGCAGATGAGTTAAGAGCATTTGCTGTTCTGTTTGAACTGAATCTACAAAAGTTTGGAAGGATGGAGTCTAATTCATGCGAAGCAGAACCGTCGCATGAACCTTCAGGAAGATATGTTGTCTCTTCATTAATGGATGGATTAGCTTTACAACTAAACTATTTTGAGCAATCACTAGTGAGTCAAGAGCTGCAGTTCAAGCAGCTGGCTGATGAACAGGAGGCGAGTATAAAGGCTGCGGCTGAAGAACTTGGAACAATTTTGAAAAGAAAGAACGAAGATGCTCCTGAAAAACCTAAATTTGAGAGGTAATGCGAACATTTTCTTTGCAACATGCATGCTTTATTATCGTCTGTTTTTGTCAGTTCTTTGGCATTGACCAGGTATGCCATTGTTATTGCATTACTTCCCTTTAAAGTATGCTTATTCTGTAGTATCATATGGACTCATTCCCCCCAAAACTGTAAGATGTTGTCACAAAAAATTCAATGTGACTTATCTATTCTTGATGTTTCGAATTTGTCGTAATATTTTCTTGTGGAGTTATGGGAAATATCTCTTTTTTTAAAACGTCCTGAGCTCCTCTTAGTTTAGACGAGATAGCCCTTTTTATGTCTGTTTGCGCTGAATTAATTTTGTCAACTTCTTTTTTTGGTGTAATGGAGGGGGCGAAAGCCCCTAGTGTCATTCATAAATCATCCTGGGCATAGAGACGTCAAGCCTAGTTTTAAGGCCTTCAGGTGGGGAATCAACGTAAAAACCGCCTCTGCAAGGAAGTTTGCTTCTCTGTAAACGTTTTCAACTTGAACCTGTCAATCGGTTTGCTGGATGAGATCTTTGCATTCCCTTATAATTCCTTGTAGGGGGCCTGTTGAGGAAACTTGTGATAGCCACAAGCAGACCATCTTAGAATCTAGTTGCAATATTACTTTTTAAAATCCCATACGTGGCCATTTTTAAACCATGTAAGGCTCCTTGCAGCTTTAAGTCAGTCTTTGTTCTAAGGATCTTGCTTTGAATTTAAAGCTCTATTTCAGTTCAGCCTTCAACTAACATCATGGAAACTCGGTGCATACTTTGATATGTTTGTTATCTTTGTGACTTTATGTCAATAAACCCTTTTATTCCTTCTCTTGAATTCAAAACAAAGGCATGCTAATCTTGTATATACTATCACAATGTTTCTCACAAAGCAGGTCAGAATCCTTATAAAATGCATAGCAATTTCACTCACCTTGCCCTTAAGTAGTCGATGACAATTGCTCAGTGGACTTAATGAAAGGAATGTGCCACTGATTGTAATCATATGTAGCAAATACCAGTCCCCACTTAGCATTCTAAGATTTGTCTTTAATTGAAATCCACACTTGGTAAGTTAACCAAGCGATTGATTATGCTTAGAGAAAGAAATGAACTAAAATTCCCAGATTTTGGTCAAAACCAATACCTTCATGAACTTATAATCGTAAATGTGTCATGAATTGCTGAATTTCAATATATCTTCTTTTTTTCTTTTTTCCAATAATACAAAAGCGAACCTGAGTTTTCAACAAGCTTCCTAGCCTAGCAGTGGTAGTTTTCCACTTCCATTTGAGCTTGCTGCATCTTTTTTAGTTCTATTTTGCTATGTACTGTGATATAAGCTGAAAGAACTTGAGAAGTTACTTGTAAACATAGTTGATAATGCAAGTCAAGTTGTAGCCATCCCCTGCTGTCAAAAAAAAAAATTATAGTCATCCCCTCTTGGTGGGGGGGGGGGGGGTGTGGGGGTGGTTAGGGGAATTGCAACATTTCAATCGGAATTCCACCATATCCCATGTTGGGCGGTGTATAAAATTGATTGATTCAAATATTTGTCATTGACTTTCACCTACTAAATCATATGGAAATCATATTCGAGCTACTTGGAAGTATGTTCTTCACTAAATCAACCTTGTTTGATTGCGAGATGCCATAGGCCTCTTCTGATGATTGCTTGGATTGTTACAGATCAGATTATAAAGAAGGGAAAGAGAATCCTGGTGATGGAAGAGAAAGTAGGAGCCATAGCAAAGACGATAATAATAAGAGCAGGGGTAGAAATTTGCTTGATCAAGGCATCAGCTATCAAAGCTTTCCCCGTAGAGGCAGGAGCAGAAGCAGGGATAGGAGCTTGCATCACCAGAGAAGCAAAAGCAGAGATATGAGCCATAGCAAGGGTTATGATCAGCTTAAGCCTGGTACCAGCGACCGAAGTTTTCCTTGCAAGAGCAGGAGCAAGAGCAAGGATAGAAGCCTGCTTCACCAAAGAAGCAGGAGCCGAAGCAGGGATAGAAGTTCAAGTTACCAGAGATGCAGGTATAGAAGTAGGAGCAGAAGCAGAGAAAGAAGTCCATATTACCAAAGAAGAAGGAACAGAAGTAGGAGGCAAAGCAGAGAAAGAAGTCTGCATTACCAAAGAAGGGGCAGAAGTAGGAGCCAGAGCAGGAACTTGAGATCACGCCACCAGAGTAGCATGGACAGGATCAACAGCAAAGCTAATAGTCCACGTGATCAGTTAAGCCTAAGAAGAGAAAGGAGTGGCAAGAGGGAGAAAAGTTCGCATAATCAGAGAAGCAGGGACAGGGCAAGTAGCAGAACTAGAGACAGGAGTAAGAGCAGAGATAAAAGCAAGAACTATGAAAGGAAACTGTTTCCAATCAGATTACCGTCTCACAGGAATCACGATGAAGAAGCACATTCTCATGAAACTCCGAATCTGGGAATAACACATTTGGCTGGAATGCCCACTGATGACACCAGCATCAAGAGAGGATATGGATCTACTATAGAGGACAACAGCGGCCGATATATCTCGAGCTTGGACATCTTGTCCACTTACACAAACCGAAGTGGTGCAGGGACTATTAAAGAGCCCGACAACTCCATTCCCATGAGTCGACTTCTCCAACTGACGGTGGAGGATTAGTGCAGGTAGGCTTAGGAAGTAGAGTTTTCCCCTTTTCAGATTCTCCAGATAACCCTCTTCCAAGTTCCAACACTAATGCGAGATCAACATGCGCAAATCAGACGAGTTGGAGAGATTTCGAGTCAAGCACCTCACCATATTAGCTTAATTATCAGCATCGGAACAGAGAACATAGGCTCTATAAGCTGCAAAGAAAAACTTCCAATGCTAAACACAACAAGCGAAGGAACTTAGCACATACGTATCTTGTTCACGTCATGAACATTTTTCTCGTTCTAGCATTGCAGAATTAGGATAGAAACTGAAACATTTTGTACGGCATACTGTTGATGTTTTGTATTTAACTTCCCTCTCTCGGCACTTTGAAAAATATCACATATTATTTCACTATTCGATCTACTTCATACAATCTACACATAGCCTTGCCAAGAAATCAAGCATACGTCCATCACACTGTTGAGTTACAAAACTACTCATCGCTGAGAATGCAGATACAGCACATAGAAAGCTAAACAATGACATCATACGAGAAGAAAACAAATGAACCAGCAGGCATCGAATGCCAAACCAAACATGAAGCAGAAGATTCCAGAGGAACTGACAACTGTGTTAAAAGAATTCTCTTTTTCTTTTAAAACAAAAGCGTATAAATTCCACAAAACCACACAGATACGATGCCGTTTACTCCCTATAGTAGTTAAATGCTCCAAATATTAACATGGATTAGGTCTAAAGAGTTAAGAGCATGCACAACGTATTTTTTAATCAAACAGGCCTTTGACAAAGTAGCGGCATATATGGCCAGGAACTCATTCCCTTCTTTTCTTCCTCTCCTTTTCGTTCCTCTCTGCCATATTCTTCAACTGCACAACAGATGTCATTTTGTCAATGAAAACTACATAAATGCAGCTAAATGAAAGAAACACAAAACCAAGGAGGGATAACGAAGGTTAGATGATTGTTATAGTTCAACTGACCATGATTATGAGAATGCGGACAAAAACAGCAACAAAGTCGGTGAACAGATTTAGGGCATGTTTTACGTAGTCAAGGTCTCCAAAGTGAGCTTTCTCTATGATATCCTGTGTATCAACCACTATGTAGCCCACAAAAACCAAAAGCCCAAAGTACAGCTGCAACAAGCATACATAAAAGGATCTTAGAAAATAGCAACATGAACATCAAAGATGATCACAAAACAAATATCCATGATAAAGAGCTCGAATTATGATAAGAAAAATATAAATGATAATGAACAAGCCAAGCCAGAAATGATAATAAAACATGTCATACACAATAATGTTCGTACCTCAAACTTGAACAACGCAGCAGATCCTCCAAAGATGGAGGACGCAAATTGCAACCACAGAAGAATTGACAGACCAGAAGCGAGCAAGCCACCAAGGTAAAGATACTCCCTTCGCCTCGCCAACATAGCAGCGACTGAGAAACACCCAAATGCCACCCCAGTCCCCACAAATGCAGTGATCAGAACACTGACATCAGACAGCAGGTATTACACAATTAATTAGCATTCGACAACCCACAATAAGCCACAAACAAAAAAGAACAAATAAAGTGATCCCACAAGATCAATACTCCAATTAATAACACATCCGATCTCAATACACACATACAACTACATTCTGACACGAATTGCCAGCCCCAGCCTTATATAGAAACTGCACAAATGTTAATACAAACTATATTACGATGAAATGAACGACCAACACATTTTACAAATACTATCAAACAAAAAACAAAAGACTATACCTCGGATCCATACGGATGGCCAAGTCAACAAGAGGCCCAATGGAAGCGCCTTCAAACAACCCGGCAGCCAACAAAAGACCAACTCTCTTGCGCTAATCATTTCAAAGAAACCACAAAACAAAATCACATCAACAAACAGACAAATTAACCTGAACAATTAATTAATCAAACACGAAACGAAACGATCCGTACTTCTTCATACGGAGGAGTAGATAGTAACCAAGCCATGCATCCGAGACACGCCAAAGTCGTCAACAAACCGCCGATGTTCCATAG
>CAODLS010790261.1:0-10446 GCA_948243855.1 Flueggea neowawraea | reverse complement strand
AGTCATCTAAGCACGTTGAAGGACGCATAGCTACGTTTTAAGTACACAGAGGAGCTTACAACGCATGTAGACGTGTGTGGTAGTGAAGGCAAAAAGCATTAGACCATTCTCTACATACACAGAGTTGGTGCTACACATGTTGACGAGCATCCAGATTAAAGATAAAAAGGTCAAGCACGTAGAGACAAGTTGAAGGATGAAAAAGGTGCACTGATGAGCAAAGGTGTGATCTTCAAAGAGAAACGCTACGCACACAGAAGAGATTAACAATGCACGTAAATGAGATGAGTTGGACTATCTGACAAGGCCAGAAATTTGAATTTGAAATCTCTAACACAAATCACATCGAAATCAAAGGTGCAGAGGTTGATCAGACGTCTACGCACACAGAGCATAGTGCAACGCACGTATGAAGCCACTGGGTGGAAAGTGTTCATTTTGAAATTCATTGAAATGCATGTTGAAGAGTGATCAATGCACATAGAAGTTCCAACAATGCACGTAAAAGACCAATCAACGAACATAGATGCTAATCCACTAAAAGTCGAGACCACTGGAGTTCTTGCAACTTACACATATTTGCATATACAACACGTAGAACTCAGATGGAACGAAGAAATATACACGTACAAAGGGATTTCTACAATAAAAACACCTGTAACCCACCAAAAAAAACCATTGGCTTGTCCCGGTAAGGAGGCAACTTATTTTCTAATAGATTTGATTTCTTTAATTTTGATAGATTTTTTTATCCTTTTCTGGCCCAGATTTTGATTGACAATAGTTATTCAGAAGTACATTAATTCACAAGCCTTGCCGCGTCTACCCCCACGCCTAAATATTTATTCTCCCAACAAACCCAGACTCCAAAAAGCATTATCCTCTCAGATATCAAAACCCAGATAAATCTACCCGAACCATCGGTTGATCCGTTGTTTTATTTGTTAAACCGGCTCAAGCTCATGTTGCTCCGAAAGCAAAATGAGTCAAAGAATATATAGTATTGTCTTCTTAAATGTAAATTTGCATATGCCATTATTTAATTTAAAATCCAATACCAAATAAAAAATGCTTACTATATCTTATCTTATTAATAATAAACCAGCAATCAAATAGTTGAACAAATTGGATTTTAAGATATATAATTTTTAAGAAATATATACTGTTTTATTTTTTATACTAATCCAAAAAAGTATTTAATTCTTATATGTTACAGTAAATAATAGTTCAAATAAATTGCTGTAAAATTATTAATTTTTTATTCCTTCATATTTATTTGCTCAATATATTTCAATAAATTTTTACAAACTATTGTTTTCATTTTCACAAAAAAAAAAACAAGATTCAATCATTTAACCACCAAGTTAACCGGTTCAAACACTGGTTATCGACCCTTACGAGTCAATACCCGGTTCGGTTCAAACACCGCATACTTATCCCGACTCCCAACGACCATATAAATATCAACCCCGCATTGCCGCAAACAAAAAATAGAAGGAAAATAACCCCAGAGAACGAAAAGGCAAATCTCAGAAAAACAAGAGAGCAACGGTTACAAAATGAGAGGAACGTGTCTACTTCTTTCCCTCATGCTTCTCGCCGTCGTCACGGCAACCGAATCCGCCGCCGGCCGAGGCAACAGAATCGGAGGAATGGTTGGAGGGTGGAGTCCGATAAAGAACCTTATCGATCCACATGTGAGAGAGGTCGGAGAGTTTGCCGTGGATCAGTACAACAAGCAGTCGAAGTCCGATTTGAAGCTGGAGAGAGTCGTGAAGGGCGAGACGCAGGTCGTTGCAGGAACGAATTACCAGCTCGTCCTTGAAGTTGACTACAAGAAGGGAAAGAAGAATTATGAAGCGATTGTTTGGGAGAAGCCATGGATGCATTATATGAATCTGACGTCGTTTAAGGCCCTGAATTAATGAGCGGATTTGTGGAGTTAAGATAGATTATTGTGGAATGTAAGATGTGAGCCTTTGTTGTCCTCTTTCTCGTGAAATTACAGGTTTTGAATAAACACAATTGTTTGTTGTCCTTTTCTTTTTTTTGTTTTTTGCTTTTACATCATTCTTATACAATTAAGAATTTTATAATAAAAAAAATGTATGCAACTTAATACAAATCGGTATTAAAATCTCAACCAACTAATCAATTTGAAATTAAAATTTCTATTAGATTTTAATGTTTTCAAATCAGAATTTGCAATTCCTTTGAGTTTTCCAACAAAGAAACACGCTGTAGTAGTTGTTTCCATTTTGTGTTGAATTTTGTTGACAATTTTTGTGGTTGGCTTGAAATGGGGGAAGTTGAATCCGTGAAATTCGGATGGACTAATTAATGATTGAATTGGGAATTGGGATTTGAACAAAATCTAGGATTAACCTGCTTTTACGTTTGAAGAAAATTGAGGATTAACTTATATGTTATCTGAATTAAGGATTTGACGAACGTAGCGAAATTGGTGGCCAAGGTCTTAATTTAAAACATCTACTTAATCTGTTGGCCTAACACATGTCAACCCTTGACACGTAAAAATCGAATCGGAACCGGCGAACTGAAATCGAATCGGTCAAATTCAAAACCAAATTGGAATTGAAACTGACCGACTAAAACTGAAGGATTGTGGTTTAGGTTCTGATTTAAGGGTGTTGAGAACTGTGGAACCGCCAGTTCTGAACCGATTGGAACTGGCGTTTTGAACTTTCGGTTAAACTGGTAGTTTAATTCTTATAAATTAATGATTTTAGCCCAAACTAGTGGTTTAAAACTTTTTAAATTAGTATTTTAATCAAAATTAGTAGTTTAATCTTCTAAAATCATATATTAACCTCCTAAATCAGTGGTTTTAAACTTTTATACTATTATTTTTAACCAAATTCAACCTTTCTCACCTCGGTTTTAACATTATTTTAAAAAACTTAAAAAAAATCAGTTCAAACATGACCAAACCGGAAGCGGAACCTTTGGTTGAATCGCTACAAATCAAAATCGGAACCGAACAGCCCAGAACCGCCCCTGGGCGATTTGGTTTCGGTTCCAGGAACCAAAAGTGAAGGTTCATGAACGGCAACATGTCTAATTCAACGTGCAGTTTTCCCTGAATTTTGCGTGTGCTTACACTTATTTCAACTTGTAAAAACGGCATCACAATACTCCGCAAACTTTAAAAACACCGTCACATAACACTATATGTGATGACCTAACAGTGAACTGGTGGAGCACGTCACTTCAATGGAGAGCATGTGATGTTAAAATTAGATGATGTGGCACCAATTGATCTACCATGTCATTTGATTATGCATGCCACATCACCTAAAATACTATGTCACTTAACTTTCTCAATTATGTTGTTGAATCATTAAAATTCACCTCTAACTGTCACAATCAAACATCATCTACTCTTTCTTTCTCTTTGAATCCCATCACTCTTTCTTCTCTCTTTTGGACTTGCTATATCTTTGTCTCTCTCTCTCTCTCTCTACACACTCTCTTTCAACGCTCAATCTCTCGACGCTCTGTCTCCCTTCCTCGTTTATGTCTCTTCGTTTCTTGCTCAGTTGATACAGGTTGAAATTTGCTTTACTGAAATCTCGATTTTGGCTTTGTTGAGTATGGCTTGAATGAATTACCTTTTATGGGTCTATTGAAAGCCTAACTCTTAATTTCTCTACTGTGTTTGTGAGTGTAACACCTTGTTCAATTTATATTAGATTTTTGAGTTCTGTGATTGTAATTGGGAGACCAAGGATGGTTATGATATTGCCTTAAGTTTAAGTGTAGACAAGCTCCGAAAATGATCGAACACAAGCACAAGCAAAGGAGGTTGAATAGGCAAGCTGTCAAGAGTTAACATATGTTAGCACTAAGAGTTATTTGAGTAAGCAATTTATTACTCGAGTAAGCAGGGTTTAATATGGAGTGTGATCTGAGTAAATCAAGCCACAAATGGAAAGATTTCGAGGAAATCAATTTGAAGAGGTCATGTTTGGCGATTACTCGAGCAAAGAAATATGTCACTAGAGTAAGTTGAGGCTAAATTCTGGAAATTACTATATTTTTATGTTTTTCGTTATTTATGTAATTTCTTATAATTCATAATTTATTTTTAATTGATTAATTCATTTTTTTTATGTAATTTGCTATTTATGCATAATTTATTTTTATTTGGTTAATCCAAATTTCTTCTCACTGATAACTATACTGTTTTAATTTAAATATTTATCTGATATAACATTTTATTTTATTTTTAAAAATTTAATGAAATAATTTTCATGATAGATATATTTCAAATATTATTTTTAACTATATTAACTCACAAAATATTCATGTCAAATAAATATATTTATTATGATTTGTATGTTATAAATAATTTAAAAATGAGTGGAGTAATTACAGATCCTATAGTAAAATATAATGAGAGGTTAACTATTAGACAGAGATAATATAATGAGTAAAAGCTTAATAAATTACCGATGTGGCACATGCATTAAGCTCTTAAAAAGGTTAATACCTTAATCTCTAATGCATTAACTCATTTAGGGATTGATGAAGCTGTCATCAGCAATTCACTAACTCCTCATTCAACCTACTATCTGTCTCTAAGTCTTAACATATTATTATATTCTACTATGAAACTCGCAATCACTTCACTCATCATTTAATTTATTTACAATATATAAATTTATTTTTCATAAATATTTTTGTGACTTAGTATTAGACTAAAAAATAATAATTAAAATAAATCTATCATAAAATATTTTAATTGAATTTTAAAATAATATTTTTAATAAATAAAATAAATGGTAAATAGGATAAATATTTAAATTAAAAATTATATTTATCAATGAGAAGATATTCAAAATTAACCAAAAAAATAAATTATGCATAATAGAAAATTACATAAATAACTAGGTTACATATGGATATGGTAAAAGAGCAGGTTTTGAGAATTTTAAAAATTCTTGGCATTTGGATTTTTAAAAAAAATGGTAATTTGAAAACTGGATTCATTTTTATTAGAAAAAGTTGAAAAAATTTGGAATGATAAAATATTGAGTATGAAGAAAATAGTGTCTATTTATAATGTGGTAAAATTAATTAAAAAAATTAAATTGTTGAAAATGTCTATTTATATTGTTTTAGAATTAATTAAAGATAAAAAAATAATAAAAAATAAAACAAAGAAAAAGTAATAAAAAAAAGAAATATGGAAAGAAGAAAAACATAAAGAAAAAAAAAAGAGAGTAAAGTAAGAGGAGGGATCCACTTACACCTTATGAACAATTCACATAAATGAAGTAGTTCATGTCATTATACTCTTCCTAATGGAAAAGTATAATGAGGTGGCACTAAGTAGGAGGCTATTAACCCTCGACGATTGATGCCCTAAGTATTAAAGTCATTTGAGTCATTTTCTTTTCAGGCTGGTCTCTCAAGTAAAAAAAAAATTCAGACTTTGATAAACCACCATATAAAGGAACAAAGGCCGACCACTAGGACACGTTAACTACCATGTAGTACATATGGACATATACGCAGGTCCACTGACATGCCACATGGCTTAAGAGTGACATGTGGCAGTGCTGACGTTGCACTAATTTTTTTAACAGGAAAATCACCCAAATCAATTGAGTGGCCTCCAGTTGTATGCAAACAAATCATAGAATAAGTGTGGGGTTTTGAGTTTCTTTTTCTTTCAAATGTTCTCTTCCATTTTTTTTCTTTCAAATCGATCTCTACATTTGTCTTCTCTTTAGGGTTTCGCGTTTGTTCTAACATTGTTGCCCGTCGGTTTGTTGTTGCTTTGTATTTTCAATTAGGAAGGAGCTGAAAGGATTGAGGAGTGTGACAATTCGTTGAAATCCTAAAATTGTAATTAGTTGAAGAAACTGGGTTGAATTGTAGAAGAGATGGTTGGTGGTCTTGTCCTTTGTTACTATGGTGAACCATCGGTGTTGAGGTTGTTGACTACAACTTTAAACCCTGGTCGTTGATTTCTTGGATGTAGGAATTTTGGGGTAAGTTATTTTTTTGGGCTATTTGGTGTTGTGCATGGTTTAAGTTTATAATTCTTGTCTTTAAATTTGTGAAATATTCTTGCTTTTGGGTTTAGGAATGTTTTATAGGTACTTTCTTTGTATGGGTATGTCTTAAATTTAGGATTTTACTTTTTTGTAAGTTATGTTTATAATTCTTGTCTTTAAATGGTTGAATTTGCAATTGCAGGGAAATGAAACAAGGTACGCATTTTTCCAGTGGTATTGTCACAACCTTATCCCAAATTGCATATCCATAAGTATACATGACATAAAAATATTCATATTACACGCGTATAATTGTTGTGCATTAGTATGGGCATTGCATATATTTAGATGACATGTAAGTGAGTTTGACCTTGCATTAGTTATTCATATTGTCGTTATGCGGTTAGAATACTTTAGAGTATCTACAGAAATGCTAAACGGTAATAGAATATGGTACTAAAATTAGAATAAATGTAAACGAGAGTGTATATATAAAACAACGATTATGTCAAGTTTTGTTAGTAGACAATAACTAATTAGGTATGATTTTGATTTTAGAAATTCAGTTACAACAAAGTATAGAAACCACAATTTAAGGACCAAAAGTGAAAAGTATTACAAACTAATTTGATTGGATTTCTTACTTTAATCGACACCTCATGCTTTTGTTTTAGCCTTGTAAAATCCGAATCAAATCAAGGCAAACAGATTCCTTTTCATGTGCATACCTGGCATAAGAAAGAAAAGAGAGGGAAGAAGAGAGGAATAGCTGATTTGGTGAGAAAATTCGATAGAAACACTAGAAATTGCCGAAAATGAGACTAGACCAGTAATTCTTGCTATCACCAAAGTAAGTGAATTATTTCGTCTGCTATGCATATTAATCATATTAGTATGTGTTTATGGTTTTGGTTGGCAAATAATTGCATCTAAAAATGATTAGAGATAGATTTTGATGAATTGGTTGATGGACCTATCTAGGGTTTTGTATTTCGCTTAAAATTGGATGACTCTATTAGTTGTCCTTAGAAACATATTTTGAAGAACCTCAAAATATGAAATTTTTTATTGAATATGTATTATATTATCCTGTAAAATATCGTGGTGATTGAACTTGTGTGTTATGAGTTAGGATAGTTTAATTGAAAGTTGTTTAGAGAGTGTCATGTTTTTCAGTAACACTGTCCAGTGTTGAACTCTGATTTTGATGGTCATAAGAATGTAATTACTTGATGGTCAAAACATAAAAGTTGTTTGTATATATGTCTAGGATATTTTGAAAACTTTTGGTGGTGATTGGATCTGTACAATGTGACCTAAATGCAATAAACTTTAAATTGCTCAACTGAAACTGGTCTATTAAGGAGCTGTAACTTTAAAAAATTACCAAAACCCATATAGCCTAAACTAGAAAACATGGTTTACATACATAGAAATCTATTCTTATCTAGTTTTTGAAACAATTTTTAGAGCTCATTTTGGAGTTGAAATGAATGAACTGCGATTGAAATATTGAGTGATGCTTAATTTTTCCTGAAGTAGAAATAGAGCACTAGATAGCCTGAATTTACAAATTGTACAAACTGAACTACAAATTCTACTTTATATGAAAATCTTAGGTTGTCTACTTTCAAATAAAATTTACAACAAGTTAATTGGAAAACATGTAGCTCCAGATAACTTGCAATGATTACAAACTGTTCAGTTAAGACTAATATGAAACATCAATTGTAGGGAATGGTTGTTGTGTTTGAAGGAAAAAAAGTTTGACCTGGAACTTTAGATAATAGACAGTATTATGAGAAAACAGAAAAGGTCCTTACAAGCTAGAAATCTAATTAGCATATAAATTAACTAAATTCAAAGTTCCCATCATTTGTTAGGACATATGGACTAAATTGAATAAGAATTTGTAACTAAGGGACTAGTCGATAATTTTATAGAAAAACGTATTGAATGTTGGTATATGTAATTTTATTACTGTGTAAATCTAGAGTATCTAAATACTCCTAGATTGGGGAATTAGAAGTCATTGTTGTATAGCACATATTAGAAGCACATGTGAGAAGAAAACTAGAGATTTCTCCATTTGTTTGTTATGTGTTCTGAAAGTGCCAAACATGATAATTTTATTGTGATATATGTATATATGACTAAGATTTTTCGTACATTATACATGTAAATACTGAAAATGCTTGACAATGCTATATATGTGTCTCATGTAAATGCCTTGAATTATTTGTAAACATGTTGTGATTAAATACTTGGAAATATTGTCTAAAATTATCGAATATGACTTAGTATTTAATATGTATAGTTTATTTGATCTGATTTATCGTTATCAGACAAATATTGATATGAATTGATTCATTGCTATCGTTATTGTGAATATGCATATATTGATAGAAAATTGAATCGATGACATGAAACTTGCATTATCAACTTAAAAGGTTGACTTAACCAACATGTTTGAGTTCTCCATCATTATTGTTTATGAGACTTTATGTATCTATCGTTATTGGATAAATATTGAGGCTTTAAGTTTCCATAGTACATCGTTTGTCAGCTAGCCATCGTATCGTTTATGAGACTTTATGTGTCCATTGAATATCGTATCATATCGAACCCAGGTTGAGACTTTTCATGTGCAAGCCAAGCTCCAAAATAAAATCGAAAGTGTATTCACTTGCATCATTTTATATATATATATATATAACAATGATAGTTCCTCTCACTGAGTAGCAATTCATATAAAGCACTATTGTTTTTCCAGGTCGTCTAGTTGGGTCCCACCCTCTGTCTCCCCTACATTATGTTATCATTGTACATAGAGTTTTGAGAGGATCATTTGAATATTATCTGAACTTTTGTTTAGCTTGTTTATATTTTTTGCTCTAAAATTTTTGTATGTACGTTTGGAAATGAATGAATGCATGTTCTTATGATTACAATCACAGATGATCATAAAGGGTGTTACATAGATGATCCTGATACTAAAGTCAGGGACACTAAAGAGATTTGTCTATGAAAACAATATTTTCAATGAAGTTTGTCAAACTTATGTGTAACCCTTCATTGTTATTGTATGAACTAGCTCATTTATGATATTAGTCTATCATATTTCAATTATCTTACAAACCCAGAAATTTTTAACCCTCAACTTCTAACACATATGCCTTCCTCCACCACCCACGCATATGCCTTTCTCCACCACCCACAACACTTAAATCATAACAAGAAAGTACAAACCCACACAAAATTTAATCAGTAAAGTTGCAAATCAGTAACCCAAAAATCTCTCTGTTGAAAATACATAAGAAAAAAAAAGTGGAAAATCAGTTGTTAGCCCAAATTGTTGGAAAGGATTAGGTATGCTTTTGTGGAGTTGTGAGTGTTGAGAAGAGAGAAAATGAACACAATGATTTATAGTGGTTCGGTCAACCTTGCCTACATCTACTACCTAAGTCTCACTTAGGCTTTCACTATAACGATGATTGATTCTGGCTCAATCCAACAAAGCCTTACAAAAAGGTTGATTCCCTGCTCAACTCCTCTAAAGCCACCCTTCACTTTTAAGCTAAGTGGGAACTCTTAAAATACTTGATTCTGGTTCAAGAATAAACCAAGGTTGATTTCTCTCATGGCTCACACCTTTAAAGCCCTTACAATGTTATTTTCTAAGGCTCACAACAAACCTTTCCCATAACCAAAGTGTTTATGAATAAATACAAGTAAAAGCTCTATGCTAGAAATAAGAGTATAAACTTGATGCTTGCAATATGCTCTCTAGCTTGGTTTTGGTGTTTTGGGGTTGATGGATTGATCTAAATATTTGAGACTTGAAAGCGCATGATTATCCATACTTTATATGCCTTTTCTTCATGTATCTATAGACTTTCTTGCCCATATGACCGTTGGGGTTGATAATCTAGCCGTTGAAGTGCATTTGATGCTTGATTGATGCTTGATTTCTTACCATATATGACTTACTCGAGTAAGAATATTTTCTACTCGAGTGAGCGTGATTTTTGACCTGATTCACACCTGATTCTTCGATTACTCGAGTAACTTTATTTCTTACTCGAGTAAGTACTCCTCTAGTTATGTTTCTGAATTTTCTGCTTGCTTAAGTGAAAGGTTCACTTTCTCATGCCTCTGGAACTTGTTTTACTCGAGTGAGTATCAATATTACTCGAGTAACAATTCCTTTACTCTAATAGTTGAATCATTTGGTCATCTCATTGAACATTGTGCTTTGTTGTCATAATCACCAATTTTTGTTGATCATCAAAACACAAAAGGATCTAAATATGAACCACCATTGGTTCAACAATCTCCCCCTTTTTTATGATGACAAAACAGTAGGAAATTTATTGGTGTCCACCTAAGAATATGCTTATCTGAAAAAAAAAGCAAAATT
>CAODLS010790190.1:0-14078 GCA_948243855.1 Flueggea neowawraea | reverse complement strand
CACATGATTGGTTTATGGATTGGTGGCATGACCCCAATCATTGACGAGGTGGTTGAGTAGTGATTCAGATCTCACCACCCTATGTTTATGGTCCCTTATCCGTGAAATGTGTTTTGACTCTGATATTTTTGGAATATGTTTTGATAAGATATGAATTTGAAAATAATACTATTAGTATTACGATGCCTACAAGGCAAAGGTTTTGAATTATAAGGTTTGATAAAAAGAAAAGGTTTTCGGAAGTTTTGAAGTATTTTAAGATATTTTGTTTAAAACATTTGAGATTTAGCTATTTTGAAAATATTCTGAAAAATAAAGCCTACGTGGTAAAGTTTTGGACTTTGATAAGAGAATAAGATAAAAGGGTTTTGAATTTCAGAAATATATAGTACAACCTAAAAAGGTTTTATTTTGAAGCTCTGATAAGATGAAACGGTTTTTGAAAGGTTTTGCTTTGATTTTGGAAAGCATGAAAGCTTTAATAAGATTTGGAAAGATTCTGGTTTAGTTCCAGAAAGATTTCGTGTATGTTATTTGCTTTGGTTGCAAACGATTTCGAAATGGTTTTCGTGGAAACCATACTATGTATATAGTGTATACGTATGTATACCTGTCGTATACCGCATGTGTTAGTTTTCAAATGATTTTCAAACAAGTCTTTGTGAGGCACGTATGAGGCAATCTGGAGTGTTGTCCCTTACTCACAGGGTTTGACCCTTTTTTCTTTGTTTGTTTTGTCCCTATTATTATCATTTTGCAGGTGACTCTTGTGGATTATGTTCGTTGACTTTTGATGTTTAGTGAGGGATTCTGATGTTGCGGTCAATGCCCTTTTGACCGGGCCCATTTGTATGATTTGTTAGATGCTCCACACCGGGTTCATGTGGGATGTATTTATGTTTATGTATTTGTTTTTGACATTTCAAATATTTTAATTTGAAATAATTTCCGCACTTAATATTATGTATGTTTTGTTTTTAATAAATAAATATTATACTTTTATTTGTTTTTCATATTTCTCTAAATATGATATTTGGGTAGAAGTTTTTGTACTATGAGACTTGTGCGGGATGGACCAGGCTTTCACAGACGGTTCGCCTCGTACGCCGGTCGCATTCTCGGGAATGGGTCGTGACATCGGGCTTATTAAGCAGTTCAGCATGCAGGCCCGCAAGTCCAGTTCAGTGATGAGTCATAATTCGATGCGGCCCCGAGAGCATCACACCTCGAGCCCGTGCCTCGCCTACACCATGCACATGCCTTGCCACTTATTTTATTCACGCTGAGTAATTGGCAGACAAGTTAATAAAACTTGTTTAATAGGTAAACTTTTAAGTTGTCTACCAATTAAAATTTTACACTAGTTCCAGACAATTAAACTTTTACACTAGTTCCAGAATTATTAGCAATAAGATAACTCTAATACTAGTAGGATATATGTCAAATTGGTTATCTTTATATTAAATTAGGGTGAACAGCCTAGTAGTTCTTGAGGTATGTCGATATCTTCATATAAGTCCTTGCCTTTTCAAAAAGCTCTGATTCAGTCCTTAAATCAAGTCAATTTTAGTTAGATATAACAAAAATTTGAAATATCTTATTTTCCCTTAACAATAAAACTCAATCTCTTCCCCATTCTCTCATCTGCTCTCTACATCTTCTATCTTTCCTCCTTTTTCCTTCCTCTCTTGTGCATATTCATACCCACTCCCAACCATCATTGCTCTAAATCAATCCCCCTTCATCTCTCTCAATGCTCCTTACCTCTCTATGTCACCTTTTAAAAAAACACAACCACACAACATCATCCTTTAACATCAAAAGCCTACAATCTCTTGTTACCTCTTTTGTTTCTTCTTCCATCTTTGTCTAGCTGCTTTGAGTTGCCACCACACTACTCACTCCGTAGCTCCAACTTCGCAACCACAAGGAGCGAGACTTTTTGCCAATTATTGAATTCACTTATTGCTTATCAAGAAGTCACTTATAAAAAAAACTACTATGAATCGAGAAATGAACTCACATTTTGCCTAAAAGGGACTCTTGTTAGTTGCTTATATATTCCTCTTTTTGGTGGAAATGTTTTCTCCATCGATTTGTTTCTTAAACGCTATGCCTTTTAAAAGCCAAACCATATCCTACCTGGCAAAGGAAAGCAAAGCTCAACATTTTTTATTTTTATTTTAAGATATACAACCATATTCGAGTATCACAATAATTAAATGAAAGAATTACTTTTTATTTTGATGATCTTTAACAAACTTTATAGATCTCAAGTCGAATTGAGTAATTTCATTTTCAAGTGTACATGTTGTAACCTCCAACAAATTTTAGTTTAAGTATAAAATTCTCTTTATTTCTCTGTTCATGCGTATTTCAGACGTTTCATATATGGAGTTAAAGACATTCCAAAAGGACAAGTTTATCTTCATCATAAAGAGCTATGGTTGACCTATTGGTAATGGTCGACAAATGAAGTTTTGACTTGAAAACTTTTGTTTACTCATCTATTTTGTTCTCAATGAGAGACAGTATTGAATCAGACTTCACTCCTTGCCAAACGTTATTTGTGCCGCAATTAATGCTATTCACCCTTCTTCAGATACAGTATCGGAAGACAATATCTACTAGACAGCCACCACATTAGGTAAGTTTACTTTTTCATGTTTTGTAAGGGCATTCCTAGTGCTCAGCACTAGGTAATGATTAGGGAAAGGTTGTTGAGTGCACGATGCTTGGTTGACAGCCAATTATTATGTACTCTACCCAAGATTGTACAAACGGTCTTAATTTTTTTCATTTTTGTTTTCCAACGGTTGTTTTTCTCTTTTTTTTTTTTTTTATTTTTTATATATACTCTTCTCACTCATTCTTCTCACTTTTTCTCACAATTTTGATCTTTTCTATTATTTATCATTTTACTCATTTTTTTCTCAATTTGCTTAATTTTTTTTTTCAATTTCTCACATTCTTATTTTAGTCTTTAACCAAATATAAATCTAAATTTTAATCAAACATCCTTTCAAAATCTTAATTTTTATGATTCTCAAACTAATTTTATTTATTTATTCCACCAATTTTTTAATTTACTCAAAATTTTCAAAATACACCATTAGAATATCTCTAATGTGTAACCCTATTTTTTGTGTTAGGAACCTGCACAGAGGACTCAACATTACCAATTCACAACAGAAACGACAACAACTCGATCAGGGTTTGCATTGTTGTTCCTGCCAGTGTGCATGCCCTCCGTGACTGTCCAAAAATCAAAAGATGGTGGGGATAAGCACTATAACTCGATAGGTAATGGCTCTTTATCAATCTCTCTATTATAAAATACACATTTTTTTTTAGAATTCCATGGGCTTGTTTATTTAGCAATTAGCATCCTTATATGCAGGATATGGCTCGACAAGAATGGAGAAATGGAAGTCACAAAGCTGATGAATGCCCCTTCTGTCTGAATGTATTTCTATAGCATAAAATTTCCAAAATTCCACACATATTTACAGGGCCGTCTTAAGGACATCCATGCTCCTAGGCGAAAAATATTTTGTGGCCCTTTTATAAATAATATCATTTATTTAAAAAATTATTTTTAAATACTTCTTAATTTTTCACCGTATTTAATTAAGTTTTCCACTATAAAAAAATGTCTAACAAGCGAAGATAAAAACAATTAAAATTATTTTCGTAATTAAAAATAAATAAATAATAAAAAAAATATAGAAGAACAAATTCTAATATAATTAATTATAAAATTGGGCAACCATTTGTTCTTTAAAGGTATTAGGAAAATTTGAGAGAAGTAAGCTTATGGATTTTTTGTTTGATAAGTAGGTCATGGACTTTTTTTTTTCAATTTATAAATAATTCATATTTGAATTTCTCTGAACTATTTCATTGTTAATTTTTATGCTCAAACACAATTTTAATCACCAGGCTCGCATAAATAATCCCCAAAACAAACTAAATAAAATTAATCACAATAATGAACATTAGAATAAATTAATATTGTAATAAAAAATGCATAAAATTGATGAAATTCAAAAATTCGAAAAACCTTAGCTTGAGAAAGGGCCTATAAAATCGAAGGTTTGAGTGGTGTATCAATTATCATTGTTGTATTGATGGGAAAGAAAGAAAATATTAGGATCGAGACATCAACTGAAACTTGTCGTAGACTAGCAATTAATTAGTAGGGCTTTTTTCTGAGAATAAAAAAGAAACTACTAAGATTTTTTCAACTGTATTGGGCTCTTCTCTAAAATATTTTATCTGCTTTTACATAATATTGGACCCTCTTGTATTTTTCATTCAGCATCTGGCCCACTTTTATTTTTTGTTTTTTCTTTAGTTCTAACAGGGTCTAATTTATATTTTACAAAGACTTATTAAAACATTAGGTTGTCCAAGGTAGAGGTGTTGTTAGTTTTGGAACTGTCGATTATGGTTTGTGAAATGTGAGAATCGAAATTAAATTGTGGTTTTTACGGGTTAGTTCGGTTCGGTCCGATTTCAGTTCGATTCGATTTTGGTTCCGATTCTAGTTTTAACCAGTTTTGATCGGTTCAATTTCGGTTCGGTTTTGGTTCGTTTCCCTTTTTTTCAAAATTTTGTTTTTAATCCGTTATTTTATCTCGTCAATTTTTTTTCCGGTTTGTAAATTTTTTTATATTTAATAATTAACTATATTACTAATAATACATTGTATTCTAAAGATTTTTGTTAATATTTTTTAAACAGATTAACTATTCTACTAGTAATTACATCACATAATTTTAAACAAAATTAGAAAAAAAAAACTCATTAAATTTTATTAGATGTCCTCACTGTGGCAGAAGAATACCGTGGTTACAATACCGAATTTAATTATACAATATAATTATACAACAATTAACAATATATGATAAATTAAAATACAAGTAAAAAAGAAAAAAAACTAGAAACTTAAAATGATAAATTAAATTAAAAATTTTCTTAATATTAATTTTAAAAATATCGAAACTAGAAACTCTTTCTCCCGCTCCCCCTCATCTCCTTGGGTAGGAATTGGTTGAATTTGACTCTATTGAGTTCCAATATTTTTAACTTCAAAATTTTCAAAATTTCTATTTCCATCAAAATTTTTCATTACTCCAAAATAAATATGCAAATATTAATTAAATGTAATAAAATAAAAAAATAACTAAATTAAACTATAGTAAAAAATTAGAAGGAATTTGAAAAATGTAATTACAAAAAATAACTTTAAGAAATATAGAAAACGTAATTGCAATAATAAAATGTGTAAATAATTAATAAGAGTAATTTATAACAAAATGAATTTTTGAGAGAGTGAGAGTGTAGAAGAGATTGAGAGAGAAAAAATTGTTTAAAATTGGTAAGAATGGGGTCGGAGTATTTATAGAGTTGAAAAAATAAAAATAAAAAAAGGAAAAAAAATAACCGTTGGAACCGTCGGTTCAAACCACCAGTTGAACCGGAGTTCAAATTTTCGGTTCAAATTGTCAGTTGAACCAGTGGTTCGACAATTTTTAAAAGGGTAGAACCGAAACTTAAACAGTAATCTTTCGGTTTTGGTCGGTTAATTTCGATTCCGGTTTAATTTTGGTTTTGACCGGTTTCGTACCATAGTTTCAATTCCAATTTTACAACTCTAATCCAAGGGTCCTTTAAAATTTGGAGGCCTTAGGCATAGACCTTACCTGCTTATGTCTTGGGCAGGGCCTGCATGTTTAGGGCGAGTTGTCTGCAACGAAGGAAGGAGCTGGCATAAGTGCTCCTAATGAGGCGATTAAAATTTTGATGTTGATGCTACTTTTGATTAAAAAAAAATTGTCTTGTAAAATCTGTATAGTTGCAAAGGACGACAAAAGATTAGTTAAAAGCTTCTTTAAAAGAAAAATCAGTTCGTGCTCCCTCTGTTTGCGAGTGTTTAGGCATTTGCACTGGCATTTGTTAGGATTGGAACTAGGGTTAGAGAGATATTATCATTGAGATTGACTCTCTTCTTAGCACAACACACTAATAATCCTCAGTCTTGGCAAGGCAATCAGAAGTCGCCTATTTTTGAGCACCAATAATTTATTAAACAAAGATTGGGTCGTTGAAATTCGCCTTACCTTCTCAAAAATCAATATGTTTACACTTGTATACACTAATGTACATCTTTGTACAGTTGTATGCATCAACTAGAATTTATTAAATCAGATTTTTATGGAAAGAAAATGTAATTGCCTTGTGCACCTGCATAAATCATTGTACACTCTTTGAAAATTTTAGATTATTTTAAATATTTAAAAAAAAACTCAATTTCTCACGAGAAGTCAATATCTTCCGAGAATACCTCAATTTCTTGTGAATTTCAAAAGAATGGTATGTTTAATATTAGTTTGAACTTTGGTACATTTTGTATACTTAGAAACTAGTCGTGGCATTTGTTAGAATTGGCATTTTAATTTAATTTAAAAGCATGATTTTCCCCAAAATAGAATTAGATGACTTGGGCCATGGACCAGCCAGTGAGTGGGCTGCATGCAGAGTTTTGAGGCATGTATGCGCAGCCCTTCATGCAAGTAGGCAGGTAGAAGATGTTATCAGCAAATTCAATTTCACTGAAGCCATAAACCACTTTGGTGTGAATAAGCTGATAAAACATAAAAACAAACCACACCCTCTTACACCTATTGAGGTCCAAATTTTACATAGAAAGAGGATTATACTCGAGTAGTAATACAACATTACAACTACACTAAAAAATATATATATGCAGAAACAAAATACCCAAAAGTTAAAAATACCGACTTTGCAATATTAAAGATTTCAGAAAAATATTCTGTAATAGTGGGGTAAAAATAGATATATAAATAGAGTTTCGAGCTCGGTAAGAGCATAGAAATGTTAATGAAATAGTTTTTTTGATAGAGAATTGTATGGAATAGTTTGTATAGGAAGGATGTTCTTTTTTTTTTGTTCTACTGTTGTATACATTTTTTTTCTTTTGGCAATAAAGTAAATTTCTGCCAAAAAAATAGATATATAAATATTTAAGTATTGCTCTACTCTCTCGAATAAAGCAATTAAATGGTGGCTATGGCCAATATTATACTAGTGTTATTTATTAGCATGGTTGGTTATGAAAAATCTTTTTTCATACTGGCTAATTGTTATAATAAAAACAAAGATAATTAGTACCAACCAAAACTTGTCAATTACTTTTGGAGTCAATTTCAATACTAAAATATCAAAAATTCGAATCATAACGGGAGCAATTAAATGACTTATGAAAAAAGTACTAACCAAAACTTTCATATGCTGAAGTGAGCAGGAACTACATGGCTCATTTGTAGCCCTATGTTTAGTTACATGTACTGTAGGGTAAGAGCCAATAATGTTAAGAAAACGAAAGAAGTAGAGTTTCATTTAGGTGTGAAATGGCACACATGGCTTGTCCAGACTCGTGAATTGTGATCAGAAGAAAAGGCCTCGACGGCCTAGTGAGGCACCATTACTCTGCAGAGTGCATGTGATTGAACGAAAGCGCCCATAAGATGGGCAAACTTTGTTGGCAGCTTTAAAAGCTCTTTAACGTTTCTTTGCATGTGAATCGAGTTGCTTGTAGGGAAGCATTGTACTTCCTCCATATTTGCTTGCTCTGCATTCCCACTCCTAATATTTTCATGTGACTCCAGATAATGCTTCTCCTCCTGCCACCACGTAGTAGTACTAGAGTCGCATCTAACGTTAAAAAATCGAGAGTTTAATCCCATAAATGTCCATGTATAAAAAAAGTATAGATGAAATATAATTGAAAACCGACTTCAACAATTTATATATAAATGTGCGTGCGCACAAGCGTGTGTGATTTTTTTAACGCCACAATGTAATTACAGAGTACATAATTGCAATACAACATAATTACTATGAATTTTATTTTTATTGTATTTATGTTATATGTGATCATGTGATATATAGATGACTTGACACAATTATGACATGCCAAAATTAGCCTTTTCTTTTCTTTTTTTTCTTTGAGCCGAGTTGCCACCCTATATATATATATAGTCACTTGCTTATTTTGAAGCTTTTAAATTTCCTTGAAATGAAAATGCGCAAACAAGAACCTTTCAAATTCATTCTCTGGATATTCCTCACAATTTCCTCTCTTCACTTTGGATTTGGTTCTCACTCACTCTTTTCCTCTTCTTTTTTTTTTCCTATATCTATTTGATATAACAATTAATTGATATGCCATTTACATATATACACTGCAGGATTGGGTGCAAAGTGCGAAAAATTTGGGCCAACACTCCAACAAAAACAAGTGAGCAACAGTAACCCACCAAAGTTCATGGTGGAAATATACAACAGTTGTCCAATGTGTCCAGTTATAAACATTCATTTGAAATGTGGAAGCTTTGCTCAATCAGTTGTGAATACCAGGCAGCTCAAAGTTTTGGGTTATGACGACTGTGTCGTTAATGGAGGGCTTCCCTTGCAACCGCTGCAGAAATTCTCCTTCAGTTACTCTCATCACAAGTATTCAATGCGTCCTGCTACCTGGTTCTTCCAGTGCGAGTGAATTCGTTTTCTTTTGTCTCTGTTGTTGTTCCTTTCTAATGACTTTTTGCTCAGTTTTCATCATTAAGGGTTTATTAAGCATTTTATTTATGGTTTTGTTTAATCTGAGGGTAATCGAGCAGGAATTAAATCTCGAGTATAGCCTCTTTTTTAAACTGACATGCATTTTCTTGAGATTCAGACATGGTCGAACGTTACTATGGTCAGGAACCAATGAGATTTTACGTTCATACATCATTTTAGAGCACCTTTTCTTAAAAATTGAAAAACTGAAACAAATGTGCAAAGATTTCAACTCTTTTAAGCTTCATTTTTAGGGAATTGAGTATTATTCTTTGGGCTTAATATCTTTTTCGTACTTTTAACGGTGTAGATTAGATTTAGTTTTATCTAACGGATATAAGAGTGACAACACATTAAAATGATTATTTATTATGCAAGTGCATAAAAATAAATTTAATGTGTTGTCACTTTATTGTTCGTAAATTAAATTAAATCTAATCCGAATTCTTAAAAGTACAAAAGGACATTAAAACAAAAGGGCAGTATCCTCTCCCTCATTTTTAGGCTCATTTTGTTTGGGGAAAATGTTATGTTGAATTTTTTTTTCTTTCTGTTTTTTTAGACTGGGAAATTAATTATGGGTATCTTTATGGTAGATTGCCGAATTGAATTATAAAGAAAAGATTGCATGCATGAATGGATATGCAATATGTATATTCACCAAACAAATACGCGTTATTTCGTCCCTGAAGTATAGCAGAATCTACTAGTGATCCTCGCAATTCTGGAACCAGTTTCTATTCAAATGATAAACTCCTGTAAAACCAAGTTTGACACATCTGAGGAAGGCATGGACAGAAAAAAAAAAGTCTCAGGAAGGCTAAATATTGAGTACTTTAGTATTTTAAAGCCAAATTAAACTTTCTGCATACATCATGTGATCTGCTCAAAACAATCAGACTTTTGCGTCAAAATTTTATAATTTGAACAGAGAAGGGAAAGTAGTAAAGACAAAACTCAACACTTGTGATTACTATTAAGCTAAAATATTTAACAAAACACCAATCCAAGTCTCCTACTGAAGCCATGTTCCAACAATCCAACTCATTGCTGTGTTTACCGGAGAGCAACAAAACAATATGCGGATGAATGAAGACTTGCAGGGAGTAACACTGACATCCACCTATAGATCTGCAAAAAAGTTACTTGTATCATTTTGCAAGCCCATTGCAACATAAACCCAAGTTTTATAATTTATTCATTTATCCAATAATTAAAAAAGCATAGAGAATCTTAATTTAATTAAGACTCATCTCGATATATCCTAATTAAATTTCTCTTGGTTCCTCCAAAGTACCAGTAACGGCTCAAGGCTCGATGTAAATATACTTCATAAATAAGATCATATTGTCCCAGCAACAAAAATTCCATCGCACAATGCATTTGAGCGACAGTAAACTCAAGTTATGATTTTCTGAACAAATGGTAAAGAACACAACGGCATATGAATATCTAATATTGCCAAAATTAAAATCAAGCCCATTGTCAAATTTTCAAGCTCCCTAATACACAGGTAAATCAGAGATGGATTGGACAATGTTGACTTTTTTTTTTGTCAGCCAATGCTAACTCTCGTATGAAATAAATGAATAGATGCATTTTTCCCATTTATAATACTAGACTCAAAAAAATTTAATCCAATGAAACTAACAGTTTAGGTTTCTGTCACAATGCACCAACAATGCTTTCTAATCCTAGATGATACGCACTATCTTCAAAGAAATGATCAGATTAGAAGAAAGCAACTCGGCAACTTCTTACACGCAAAACGGTAAAACTCGCATGTATTACTTGGCCAATGATAACACATACATATCTATTTTACTTTCTTATGCCTAGATGAAAAACTAAAAAGAGCTTTATGTTTCAACAAAACTGTGGATTGAAATGTGATCAATCATTTACCTTTCTTGTTTTTAGATTTCATAGGTTTCATATCCACAACCATCTCATCACTGTCATTGTCTGACACGTCAGACTGATCCTTTTGAGTATTTCCTGAACCTTGCAATAAATCATCCAAATCCCAAAGCTGCAGAATGAAACATGACTTAGGAAAATTCGACAGAGGCAACACATCAGGAGACAAAACATTGGTAGCATTTGTATAAATACACAGGCATACATCTTGAGAATACTTATTAAATGAGCATTTAAGAGAGAAAGCTTGATTCACCTTCAAGATTTGATCATGCGAGATGCTGCCAAGAAATTTCCCGTCATGGGAAAGAGCTACAAGAACAGATCAATTTAAATGTTAAAAAATAATTTGTCCATCTAGAGGGAACAATATTGCAATAATGAAAGATACAGTATTTTTTAAGTTAAAAAATTATACTGCCGGTTGATTAATTATGCATATCAGAATGTTTAATTAATAAATTATAGAGAAATAGTTTCATAGACACTCCTGGTCGAATACTTATTGGAGCACAACAACAATGGAATGAAAAGCAAACAATAGTTAAATGGAGATGGTCTAAGAAAAAAAATGAATAAGGAAAATTATACCAAGGTGCTCAATGGGATAATCTGAATGCTCAGCAAGTGGTTGGATGATTCTATTAGGTAATATACCTACCAAACTGGAAAAGAAAATAAAGTAAAACTGCTAAATATTTGCAATTCAATTTTTACACTAGAAAAACAAATCCGGCAATACTGTGCACAACCTCACCTGATGAGTCCATTCTCAGATCCAGTGATCACCCTATCTTCATCAAGCTAGAGAGAAATAGAGAATCACATGATCTCAACGAAAGAAATTTAAAAATTTAACTTAAAACATATGGAATCATCTACATACCTTCAATAAAGCATCTATGGAGTTTGGAGCAAGACCAATAAATCGATCGCTAGAAATCAAAGTGTAATATAAGCATCACTTTTCAAGTGTGTGTGTACAAGTGCACATGAGAGAGAAAGAGAGAGTGTGCATGTGTGTGTGCGTGCGTGCGTGAGAGAGAGAGAGAGTATTAAACTTATTAAAAGATAGAATTCCAAATGTATTAAACTCTAACTTGCCAAAAGGATACCTGCAGTCCTTGAAAAATCCCCATGAATACAACAATAACGTCCCATTTTGAGAGCTGCAAACAACTTTCCGACCATTCTGACAACCAAATGTTACAAATTAATTTATTGAAGTAGCAAGCATGTTTCATAAATATATTTCCTTTGATTCCCATAACAATAATTTCAATAATAGATATATCCATGGATGCCATGAATATGAATATGCTGAACACCAAGATAAGGAGGAATCTAATCTTTACAAGCATGAGCATGGTGCCTCTCAGATGCCTACATGTGTCTGCGTGGGGCGGTGTAGCTTGTAGTAGTTTACACATTATTGTTGGAGTTGCAGAAAATGGAACGTATTGGCAATAATGTACATTCTCAATAACTTTCAGAGAAAAAATGCAAAAAAGAGAACATAAAAAAGCAACGCTAAGTTGCATATTTCACCTTCATAATTGCAACAGACAAGAGCTCTTCTTCAGAAAATTCAGATCTAGTCTGGATCTGTTGTAAATAAACAAAAAAATAATCAAATTTAAACGCACTATGACCAGGAGTAAAAACTATAGTTTATCCTAGAAATCAACTTACTTTATTACTTCTCAGGTTGCAAACTGAGAGTGTTCCATCCCCACTACAGAACACAGAAGTGAACTTAGATTTTTGCCCCAAGTAGTAACAAATAGAAAATGAAATACCATGGATTTTTTTTGTTTTCTTTGCTAATAGCCCACAGCAGAGTCGTGGACGGAAAAAAATAAACTGAATATGGAACATTATCGTGTCCAATACCTTGTTGAGAGCAGTTTCGAGGAATCAGATGCAAAAGTCATATCTGAAACATATTCTTCATGGGCATTAAAAGAATTACAACAAGAACGTTGTCTGGTGTCCCATACCTATTATGTAGAAGAAAAATGAGCATATGAGGACTAAATATAGTTATTGAATAAAAAATTAACATATGGGAACGGTTTTAGGAACAGTTAAACTGAATATGAAATTATTTGAAATAGATTTTCTTTCGAAGTTCAATCCCAAACTTGTTTGAGCACATAAACATAATGGGAAAGATAAAAAAGATAGGAAAAGAAGCAAATTTCGGGACCTTGATGCATCCTTGGTCATCCCCTGAGGCAATGGTGCATTCAGTGAGGTTACTTAAGCTATAGATAGCATCTCTGCATAAAACACGAGTGTAAAAATGCTGCAATACAATCTACTTGATATAAAAAAATATAATTTAGGAAATCAAAGGCAGAAGCGAAGAAGTCTACTCATGAGCATTTTCGAGACGAGCAATTGGAGAACCAGTTTGTACGTCGGTAGCGAGAATGGACCGATCACTGGAAGCAGTAATGACTGCTACAGAGCAAAAGGTGATAATAAGAGGAAAACTCAAATTAATAAACGTGGCAATTTTATAGTAATAGGGACATTGATGGAGGGAAATAAAATGCAATGGTGAAATAGAGAGATGGTACCTTGTCCAGCATTGATGAATCGAACAGCTCTACAAGAGCCAGTATGTGCTTCAACTTCCAACAATCTAATAGTGAATTCCATTCAAATCAATGTAAAAGCTTTGTGGGTATGAAGCAAATTATATTATACAAAAAGAGTTACACAAAAAGGGTACCTTTGAGGGGGGGATTCAGCATCATAACGGTATCTGTATGTGGAAAAAATATAAATGAAAAATGATTGCTTAAATAAAAAATGAAAAGAAAGAAAGAGGAAGCAGAGATTACAGCTGAAAGTGGCCAGTGATGAGAGCAGCTGATATCAAGTTGTCCTTAGGATGGAAATCCATACCAAAAGGGGCTTTTCCCAAATCGATTTCCATATTTTTATTTCAATTTGAAACAAAAACTGCCCCACGGTTCTTCTTTCAAAATTAGGTGCTGTAGGTAGACAGAATAGCAGTGTAAGGGGTGAGCATCTTGTTTTAGCAAACCAAACTGCATGAAAAATAAACCTGAATTGAAGCAAATAAATACATAGACCAAAATAAACAAATTTATCTTAAATTCCGTATTTTGGTATTTAACTGAGCCTAACCATATTTGTGAAAAATAAACAAATTAATGTAAGAGCCATTTCAAAATGTCACACCTCAAGAATTCAGTACAGAAATCTCCCTCTGAGTTTCTGACGAAGATAAATGTAATAACAAAAGTAAGGAATATTATCTCCTTTCGTCGCGACTGTAGACAGCTTAGAGACAGAGACAACGTCGACGGTGATAGAAAGCAGCGACAGAGACAAATAGCGACGGGACAGAGAGCGTCGACGGTGATAGAGAGCAGGGAGAGAGAGAAATAGCGTGGGGAGAAAGAGAGCCTCGATGGAGATAGAGTGCGGCGAAAGAGGCAGAAAGTGTCGGGGTTGAGAGAGGCAGAAAGAGTCGA
>CAODLS010790135.1:0-12040 GCA_948243855.1 Flueggea neowawraea | reverse complement strand
TTGTGTGATTGCTCTTTGTTATTCCGCGTTATCTTCTAGCGCCTGATTTCATGACAAGTGGTATCAGAGCCACAGAAGTTTGTTCATAAAATTTGGGTTCATTCAGCAGAAAGAAGATGTCTTCGTATAAATTCGATATTCAGAAAATCAATGGTTCGAAGGATTTCACGCTCTGGAAGCTGAAGATGAAGGCGATTCTGGTTCAGCAGAAGTGTGAGGAGGCGATTGAAGGTGAAGAGAAATTATCGGTAGAACTGACAGCGGCGCAGAAAGCGGAGGCTGTGAAGAGAACGCATAGTGCAATTCTATTGAGTCTGTCGGATGAAGTCTTGAAGGAGGTGGCTGATGAAACTACTGTAGCAGGCTTGTGGAAGAAGCTGAAAAGTAGGTATCAGAAGAGATCCTTGTCGAACCAGCTTTATCAGAAAATGTGACTGCATACCTTGAGGATGTCAGAAGGCATGCAGGTAAACGAACATCTTGATAAATTTAATAGGATTGTATTAGATTTGAAAGGTGTTGGTGTTGACATTGATGATGAGGATCAAACTATGTTTCTCTTGCATTCGTTGCCTGAGTCATATGAGAGTTTTGTTGATACTATCATGTATGGTAGAGATGGGATTTTCGTTAATGATGTGAAGGATGCTCTGTTGTCTAAAGAATTGAAGAGGTTAACTTCTAGTTTGGAGGTCGAATGGAGTCTGAATTAACCGTTAGTAGGGGCAAGGGAATGGATAAGAATCATGGTTTGATGTGTTATCACTGTAAGGAGATTGAGCACTTGAAAAAGAATTGTCCACATAGGAGAAACGGTGGGAAATCAAGTGCAGCAGTTGCTCAGAATAATTTTGTGGAGTGTCAGGATAATTCTGATGAGGGGGAGAGTAGTGAAGTGTTGACTGTTTTTGCATGTAGATCTGAAGATAGCTGGGTTATTGACAATGGTGCAGCTTATCACATGACTTTTTCCAGGAAACTGTTTGATTTTTTTAAAGAATGGAAAGACAATGCTAAATTGGGAGATGGTGAGAAGTTGAGTATTAAAGGCAGTGGTTCTTTGAAGATCAGAATGCATGATGGGAGAGTCAAAAAACTTGATGCTTGGTATGTCCCTGAGTTGTGAACGAACTTAATTTCTGTTGGTGTTTTGTCAAAGCATGGTTATAGTTTCTCAGGAAGAGGAGGAGGAATTCGGGTGTGTAAGAGATCTTCGATTGTGATGAAGGATAAATTGCAGAATTGCATTTACACCTTGATTGCCAGCTCGGTAGTTGCTAATGATTTAAGGACTGTTGTGAGTTCTGTAGGAAAACAGGTGGAGTTTGAGATTAAGGCTCTGGAACAGGAAAAAATCAATCAGGTTGATTCACGAGGTCTAACAACAAGTATACCAATGCATGACAATTGTGTTGGTAATGATAAAAGGCCATCACTAGAGGACACAGGAAAAGATGCAGGGTGGTGTGAGTGGATGGAAAGCTAACGCTAGTGAAGGCAAGTCCGGGATGGACTTGGTTCGCTGTTGCAGGACTTGAGGCCCTTCGTGGTGGTGTGGCAGAGGAGTAATTATATGGATGAGTTGTGTAAGGAAGAAAATTCACTTTAAGGTGGAGAATTGTTAATGTTGAAGTCGATTTTCTTGATCAAGATTGAAGCCATGATTGATAGTTGATGAAGCAAACTCAAAATGAGACGGATTGGAGACGAAATGACCAAGAAACGAGGTAACAGTGTATTACACGGCCGTGTCCCAAACCGCGTCTTGTGGTTAATTACACGGACACGACTTTTCAACTGTGTCTTGGAGGATTTCGACCGTGTCTTACCCGGTTTGCCTGTGTAACCTATTCTAAACGTGTTTTCCTACTTATGAAGGGTTCTAATACGTGTATTAGGGTTTTGGTTGACCTATTGTGGCTAGGGTTTCATTGTATACTATAAATAGGTGGCTTGAGAACAATCTTGGTGCCTTTTGACCAGTTGTAACTCTGAATAATAGAATACTTGTGCTTTGTCTGTAGACGTAGAACGGCTATTGATCGAACCACGTAAATTTTGTGTTTTTGAGTGATTGCTCTTTGTTATTCTGCGTTATCTTCTATCGTCTGATTTCGTGACATTTCTCAACAATGGTTCGAAATTTAACAAAACAATGAAGGACTTCAGATTTGAATTTAATGAACTAAATCCAACAATATTTGCTAAAGTGATCATAAAATAGAACGTAATATCGAAAACCAAGAGTTGAATCAACCGCGACAGGACCCCACTAGTCTGAACAAATAAGTTTTAATGGCTAAGAGACATGAAAACTGGGCTGAACAAATGGAAGTTTATATGATTTGTTAATGCTACAAGCATGGCATAAAGAAGGTTGATGTCGAGAGCCAGTGTTGAGACCATATTGACGAAGAACTTGGGCCACAGTTGAAAAACAAGAATGTCCAAGAAAAGTGTAGAGACCATCCTTGATCAAAAAATGAGAAGGAAAAAATTCCAATGAAACATTGTTAGTTGGAGCAAATGCATTGACAACTAACAAATTTTGCCAAGATTGGGGAACATGAAGAATAGGTTTTAAAGCAAATGACCGACCAACAATGTTAAATTTGCAAGAACCAAGATGAGAAATAGGAAGAGTGGTACCATCACTGATTGTCAATTCTTTTACGGCCAGAATATTCAGAGTGAGTGGCTAGGTTGTCTATGTTAGGAGTAAGATGATGAGTTGCTCCACTGTTAAGGATCCAATACTGTGTGGATGGAGATTGACAGGCAGCAAGATAGGTGGCAGGTGTTTGTGCCATGCATGGAGATGGGCACTGAGAGGCGACGTGGCCATAACCATTATAGTTGTAATCGCGGTCGTGAAAAGTCTCAGCAGAAGATTGGATCTATTGTCTCGGCTTTTGTAGGAGCCAGAATAATTGTCACGATGGCTGTAACCATTTCCACGACCGCGAGAGTGGAATTGATGGTCACGCCCACGACCTCGGAAAGGTGCACCACAGTTGGAGTAGAAGGCAGTAGGTGTATCGGACTGAATGTGTAAATTCTCCATTTTTAATTATAGCTCTTCACTAGGTAATAGACCAAAAATATCATCAACGGATATTGGAGTGAGGCGAGCTTCAATATTGCGAACAAAAGGTTGATAGGTTGTCCCAAGACCATTAAGAATTGCATCAACAATTTCAAATTCTGAAATCGAATGTTGAAGTGCGGCAAGTTGATCAAATAGTGATTTTGTACCATTCATGTAGGTGCAAATGTCATCATTTTGTCGAGTAAGATGAAGTAGTTGTGCTTTAAGTTGACGAACCTGTGTTTTTGAGCTTGAGGCATAGACCGTCGCTAGACGTTGCCAAGCTTCGTTGGCCGAAGTAACACCAACAACTTGCGAAACAACATTTTCTGATAAGGAATTGACAATCCAACTAAGCACATTCTGATCTTTGCAATACCATTTTTTGTAAGCTGGGTTTGGTTCATTATTTGCAAGAGTGGGAGAAGGGGAAGACGCGGATGGATCAATGTAATGAATGAGACCAAAACCACACAATAGTGGGGTGAATTGTGTCTGCCAAAAGAGATAGTTGGTAGGAGTTAATTTGGTTATGGATATTTGGTATAGAAGGTAGGAGTAAAGGAGGAGTAGATGCTGTCTGTGAAGTCGAAAATTTCTGGAATTGGGTTTGTCCATGCATCAAGAGTGGTTGTTAAACCATGTTTGTTTGCTCTGATACCTTGTTTGAAAGGTGCAAAGACTAGAAAGTATTATTCAATCATCAAAAGAGCAATTACATATTAACTAATATATGTGTTGCAGATAAGCTGAATAGATATTTGTGTTTTAGTACAACTCAAACATAGTGTGCTAGATAACTAAATAACCTAATCAAAACAATCAAACAGTTTTATCCTTATCAGTTTGTTCTGCAGGCACTGGAGTACCCTAATGACAAAGGGGAGTTGATCATTGTCAACTAACGAGGTCTTGATATGTGGCAATAGTCCTCCATGTGACAGGTTGTCTTTGGAATATGTATTTGGAAAGCCTCTCTCTTACCGATCTCTTAAGACTTAGGCGCTTGGGACAATAGTTAATATGGTTTCTATTGAAGTCGCCTTAGCTAATTTTTAATGACCATAGACCGAGGTATGGGCATGGTCATATCCCATATTATTGCCTTCATAAAATTCTTTTAAGTTTATCCATATTGGAGGTTTAAACTCGAAAATTTTAATTTAAAAGAGGTAAATTTTGTGAGGAAAGAGTGTATACCACTTAACTACGACGGGGGTTTAGTATGTAACATAGATTTGTTCATTTTTAAGGATGATTTAGCTTCAAGAAGACTCAAATATCAAATAGAGCAATAAGAAACAACAACCGATGTGTGCATGCACGTCTATAGGAATTGGCATAATTAAAATACATTATCTTTGAACATGAAACTTAATTATATATATAAACATTTTTTATTTCAAGTTGTGGACAACATGGATAATCATTTGAATTTGGAGAAGTAGTAGATTAATTGAAATATTAACATTACTGCTATAGTTTTTTTTCTTACTATGGTCAACAACCCAAGGAAAATTTTTAATTGAAACAACTAATGATATCGTGAAAAAAGTTCACCATCACATTTGAAGTAGCCAAGAGAAACATGAACAAACGTATCGTGTTCGTAATTTATAGGAAAAATTATAATGACGTCTCTAAGCTATGATAATCCTCTTATTTCATAAACGTTTTTGAAAAATCGTATTTAGTTAATTTTTATAAAGAGTCACCCACTTCAAAAAAATTAGAAAATTCAAAATCAAACCCAACCTTTTAATAGGTAGAATATGCTTTAGATCACTATATTTACTATTAAACTATCAAGTTATTGTTTTTTTTTACCCTTTTCATGACTCAAATCCAATATTTTTTTATAAGTCATTTAATTACTCCCACTAAAATTGGAATGTTCGATATTTTATTGTTGAAATTGATTTTAGTACCAAAGCATTACAGGTTAATTGCTAAATCCAATAAATATTAGGTTGTTATAGGTATCTAAAAATCATACGATATATGTATGAGTAATTTGCTCTAATTTTTACTATTGTTTTGCCTCTTACCATATGGTGTGTCCGTGAATATACAGAAGAGTCATGAGTGAATGGGTCCTCATTGTTCCTCAATGTCTCACTTTCCACTCATGAAACGAAAATAAAGGTTCTGTTAGAAATGGTTGGGGGGAAGTATAAAACAACCTCAGATGGTGTCCAATAATCTCCAAATCACATTGTTGTGTTGACAGTTGACCTGCAACTGCAATGGTTCCACTGTCCAAAATTTTGATGTACAATGTCACCAAAAGACAAACCGTGAAATTAATATATGTGGACAATTGAAGGTAATTAATTATCTAAGTTTTTTTTATAAGTTAATTATCTAAATTACTATCATTGAAATCATCGAATGCTGCCAGTGAAGTAGTTCGGACTTCTCCTTCTTTAATTAAAGAATTAACTTTAAATTTTGAGTATAATAAAAGTTTACCTATTATCCATAAAAGTTCTATCCGAATCAGTATAGATTGGTCCAATAGCAAAATATAAGTATTGTAAACCATGTATGTCATGTGCAAAGACAAAGGTTGGTGTAATGGCACATTACTAATGCCATATATAAATATATATGGTAGCAAGTTGGAAATCACCAAAACCACCAGTGGCGGAGTCAGGTGGGTGAAATCCGGTCACCGCCCCCACCTATCCTAAGACGCTGCCACCCCTTGTTCAGAGTTTCAAGTAGATGAAGAGGTCAAGGCAAGGACGACGTCGTTCTTCTTTTTTTTTTTACACCACAAACACAGAACGACGTCGTATCATCTTTTTGTTAAAAAAAAAAAGCGAACAACAGGTCGCTTGAAGAGAAACGATTGTCGTTCGCTGGAGGTGGAAACAAAATCGATTAAATGCAGAGAGAACAGAACATTTGCAAACCATTGAAGTCTGGACACACTCTCTCATCTCCCTCGTACTTCTCTTTCCTCCATCATTACTCCTCCACCAAATCGGCTTGCCGCCGCCGCCGTTCACCTCTTCCTCTTCTCGCCGACGCGACGTCGCCGTTCACCTCCGCCACTGCAACTGCATTTCTTTCCTTTTTTTGATATTAAGTAAGTTAGGGTTTTTTGAATTTTAATATTGGTGAATTTTTGCTATGCCAATTTAATTTATGTTGTTTTGTAATGATTTTTGTTACTGAATTGAATTGAATTTTTTGTAGTTAAGTTAGAATTTTATATTTGAATTGTTCATTTATTTGGTACTTTGACAGGTTTGTTGGCTCAAGGTTGGGCGTCGGCATTCGACATCGATTTCTAGATTTGTTTGAATTTTTGGAACTGAGTTTATTTACTCTATCTATTAACAGTAAGTTTAGCTCTCTTTTTTTTGTCTTTCTAATTTTACTTACTTAGTGTTTGTTAATTGTTAGATTTTTAGGTTGAATTGTTTGGATTATTAATTGAATTGACTTAAATAATTATTTATGTTCAAATTGATGGGTCGTTGTGTATAGAATTAAAATAGAGAAATATTTTTCAAAAAGGCGTAGAAGATCGATTGAGTCATTTTCGTCCGCCCCTACCTCCGGACAATCCTTGCTTCGCCACTGAAAACCACCAAGACCATCAAGATCAAAGCAAAAGAAAGCCATAGTTATCCACAAATGTGGTATTGTATGTTACTTGTTCCAAACATGTTTTCGTTGAAGGGATCATAAAAAGACCGCGGCATGCCCATCTTGTTGATTAATGTTTTGTGATTTCAGAAATTTTCACATGCCAAAAGACACAAACTCCGATAGAGATACGTAATTTTTAGGTTATTAATTATTTTTATGTATAATTTCTTATTATTTTGATTTTCTTAAAAGGTCTAAGATGAATAATTTCACTTCAAAGATCAAATTTTGTATTAAAAAATATTTTGCCATTTCAAAAGGCACAAGCACATAAATATACAACAAAAAAATGATAAAATTTACAAATACACCAACATGTTAAAAAGTTATCACAAATATAAACATAGAATAAAGTTTTCAAAAATGTCTCGGTTTGATCTCGTGTTGATCATGCGTCAAAAAGTTGATTATGCTCTGACCAGTTAAAAATGAGTACAAACCCAAAATAACAAGAGTACAACAACAAAATGAGAACAAATACCAACAAATGAGTACGAGCTATTTAAGACTTGTTGATTATACCAACAAATGCCTACAAAAAATGAGAACTAGTCGAGTACAAAATGGGAACAAAAATGAGTACAACCCATAAATATTAGTGATTGGAAACTTAATATTTTCTTTATTATCTGGTAAAATTACGAGTTCAAAAAGATTACATTCACAAATAAATGTTTACATAATGAGTACAAGTTATTTAAAACTTGTTGCTTACAACAACAAAATGCTTACAATAAAATAAGTACAAAATAAGTACAGTCTATTTTTTTCCATTATAGGGCTGCATCTAGGGCTTTGAAACATTAGTCATCCCCCTTCTGTCTCTTTCTCTTGCTCTCGCGTCATCTCTGTCTCTCTCTCTCTCTCTCACGATAAACAAAGACATGAACGCTGACGAAAACAGACGACACGACGAATGAAGACCTCAACGAGGCATTTGGTGATGCATTAGATGTGGAGGAAGAAGAAAAGAATAACGAAGCATTTGAGGCGGCAGACAAGGTTCGGCGAAAACACAACGTGGAATTACTAGTGGCGGAAGCGAGTGGGGAGGCGGAGAAGGAAAGGGAGGCAAAGACGAAGGAAAGAAAAGTTAGAGAGAAGAAAGACATGTGAAACAAAGAAAAAAGAGAAAATAGAGAAAGACAGACGGGTGAGAGGTGGTTTAAAGAGAGAAAAACTAAATATAAATTATTGTATTTGTAAAATGTAAATCATCTAATTTTTTTCATCGATAAAGGAGAGGTGAGGATGACTAGTAGATAGTGTATTTTTATTGGGCGTGACCATATAGACTTTTAACCTAAAAACACCCTTTATTACAGAATATTCTCACAAATTATAGTTGACACTTGGACATATAATTCTCTCTTATTGAAATGTGAAATCAAAATGTTAAAAAAGTACATGATGTGTAATTTGGTCATTTCAAAAAGTGTAAAGTATGTTAGAGATTTGTCAAAAAGAAAATAATTTATAAATAAACTATGTTAGGGATAAAAAAGTAAATTGATTTTTGACAAATCTTAATTTATAAATTAATTCTCAAATTAATACTCTTTTAGGCCGGATTGGGCTTGTGGAACACCTAGAAAGAAAAATATTGGTCCAAAATATTAAAGACGGTGTACACGTGACAGTGAAGAAGGGCATGGATGGCGTCCTTGTTTTGACTTGAATAAGTGGGTCCAGAACCGACACGTGTTGAAAAGCCTTGAAGATTACTGTGAACACACGTGGCGGCTTTAAGTGCTCTTAGGTCTTTTAAAATAGCAGAGGGGGAGTTGTCAATCAATAATAAAGTAAAAAGGAAGAAGGGTCCACTTGTTTTCTTTGGTTGAACCCCCCAATAGATTTCACATTACTCAATTTTTTTTTTAAAAAAAAAAGTAGAAAAAATTGATAAGTGACGTATTTTTATTAGACGTTATCATACATCATTAGAAGGTACTTTTTCAGCTACAAAATGTTCATGTGAATAATAACTGGCACCCGACAATAGACTTGAACATTTGCATGAGTATAATCATCGTAGCACCTTATCGAGGACAAACGGATCGGATCTGAACAACCCAACTCTATGAAACATAAACCTGAATAACAATTAGATAAATCCAAACTTACGCTGCTTCTATGTCTTGAACTCATACTACAAACTGAAGTCAATATACCCAGTTTTACTCAGTCACTAATCAGAGAATACATTAACCAATTTATTGGAAGATAAAACTTTGTCTATGTCATAAGTCATAACCCAAATCCTCTTTTTTCAAGTGCATCCTTAATTATTTTTGTGTTTAATTTATTAATATATTATTGTCATATTAATTGATTTGTCAAAATAATTAATTTATTTTTCTTTAATGCTCATTTGTCTGTAACATTTTTTTCAAGTTATAAATTACTTGGCTGAGTCTTCTTTGTTTTTTTCTTTTTTCTTTGTTGTCGCTTTTGATTTTGATGTCTTTTTACTCATTGGACGAACTTCATCATTATTAGTATCTGTCTTCACATTTTTATTTGTATTTGACGAATTCGTATATGCACCACTTTTATTATTCTTTGTTCTTTTCAATGTTCGTGGAAGCTAATAGTTCCATTTTGGCTCATCTTTCAGCAATGCCCAAACGTGCTCATGAATGAAATATTTTTTCGACTTTGAAAATATAATTCATGAGCACATTCCTTTATTTGGTCGTAGTTTCAACCACTATAATGTTCGCTATTTAATTTTTTGTAGATCTTGTTGAACTTATTAACAAGTGGTAGCAACTAATACCAATGATTCTTAACATGCTTCATTTTCCTTGGCACGGCATATTCTTGATGTGAATTGAAATATATAGTAATTCTTTTCCAAAACGCTTTGTCACTTTGGCTATTGCCAACAATACCATCACTTAAAATTGTTATCCACGGTCGTGTGAACATTCAGTCATCTTACATGCTTTACGAAAGATGTTTACAAATTTTGGGTATGACATTTTTTGGGCATTAGAGAAATTTTGGGTATACATGAAATTTTGCACCAAAAAATTGGTACGGTGGAATTGAGAATCTTACAAATTTGGTGGAAGAAAATTGTACGGTTGATTTTGCAAAGTTGACAAATTATTTAAATTGAGTTCTTGGAAATTGGAAGAATTCAATTTTTTTTTGTGATAGAAGACGATAATTGAAGATTGACTGTAAATAAAATAAATTGAAGATGAAATAAAGTTGTAGTGAAAAGTCAAACATCTATTTATAAATAAAAAAACCAATTAAATTAATGCAAAAAGAAAAAAAATAAAAATAATATGACCTTTGGATTCCAACAATATTGTGTGGCAGACCGCTGCACTATTTTTTAAAAAAAGTCACTTTTGTTAATCAAGTGGTGTCCATTATTAATGGATCTCACCTCTGGCTAAAGCAAATTGGTCAGTCCATTGAGTGACTTTTTTTTTCCGCACTCACAACATGGAACCAATGCATTGAGGGACTAATGGTCTCTACATTGGTTTTTTGTTGTAAGTGTCCTAACAAGCATGACCATCCACTTCGGCTCGTGACCAACAGAAAGGGTTGCGCTTGTTTAGTCAGCCCAATGCTCTAATTTAGTACAATGTTTGGTTTTGTTATTATTACGAATATTAACAATTTTTTTTGCTTATGATCTAGTTGGTTGGTGAAGTTTTAAATTTTGTGTATTTTACTAAATGTGCACAATATAAATGCGTTGATTTGTCAAATATAGACATCTAATAAATATGTCGTCTAATTTAAGATATTTCAAATAATATCACACCCAAATATCACATTAATTTATTTAGTTAGGAGATATGAAATGCAGACATTTCAACTCCTTATTTAATAAAGTGACTAATTTGCCCCTATATACACTTTGATATTTTATTTATAAAATTTTAATGAGACCAATTAATCTCAATATGGATTGATAATATGCGTTTTGTTAGTAATATAATTTCAAAAAATTTCCTTCTATAATATATTTTACTTTATATATGACAAAATTATTAGAAGATAGAGATATTTCAAAATGCGAAGTTGCATTTCCTCTAAAACAAATAGTTCATAGAAGTAGAAGTATAATATAGTTCCATTTATATGAAAATATATTGCCTTTTTTTTATCATGATTGTATTTGGAAACATATGAAAGTTTAAAAAATATACGAAAACTTAAGAGGCATTTTCTTTTACAGTTGTATAAAAGTCATTTTTTAGTAAGTTTCAATTTTTTATTTTTGGTATTTATATTTATTCAATATGGTATTAAGCCTTATAATAATACCAACAATATAAAATTTCAATTAAGATTGAAGGGTATATATGGTTTAGTGTAAATTGAGTGAGATTAATAATGGAAAAGAAGATTAAAATTGAAATCTTACATTATTTAAAAACGAGTCATTCTTCAAACATCACCTAAAAAGTGGTATTTGAATTCTCATGAAAAAAAGGTATTTGAGGCATGTGAGATTTTAAAAAATGTGCACATTTGATATCAAATTAAACAAACAACCTATAAATTTCACTAAATGTGCACATTTGATCATTGCCCCATGAAAGGGGTGGTAATGGAATAGATTGCACAAAAACGAAATACAATGAAAATTTTAGGGGCTATTTAGTTGAGAAAAATTTTAATTATTTTTAAAAAAATTAGAAAACAGAGATGAAAAAATAAAAAAAAATTGTTCAAAACAAATTTTTGATTAGCAAACATTTTTTCTAAGTGTTTTTAATTTTCAGAAAATAAAAATGAAATAAAAAATAAAAAATAGAATTATTTTTTAGACTAAACATAGTCTTATATTTTGGACGAAATGATCTTAAATGAAGGGTTAATGAACTTAGAAGTTCACAAATGTATAAAACATGACTATCACATAAGATGCCATAATCTTTTGTGATGAATGTCAGAAAGAGGGGGGCATTCATTGATTCTTTGTTCTTTGATGCACCACTATCTCAATTGTTTTCGATTAGCTACTCGAATTAGAAGATGAGTACCTTTCTAACGGTTTTCAACGTAAACTGAACTAACCTTAATAGTTATACAAAATACTTTCTTTGACAAGTGTCGATGTTAAGGTAATATAGTTGTGTCCGAGTCCAAGTGCTGTATTTATATATCTCCAAATACAGGTATAGATTCAAAGATAAGAGTGTGAAGACCAATAAAAATGGCATCTGGGTTCGAATTTGCAGCCTTAGTTATGCTTGTCACTGTACAGCTTGTTAAACTTTTCTACAAGGCAGCATCATTCATTAATCAAACAGA
>CAODLS010790063.1:0-14597 GCA_948243855.1 Flueggea neowawraea | reverse complement strand
GTGAGTGAATGCAGAACATAAAATGACGAAGAGAAGAGATTATTAGACGTTTCTTACCTCAAGGAAGTAAAAGGATGGATGGAAGAGCAATGGGAGAGGAATATGACTGATCTCTGGTGTAATCTCGGTGGTTTAGAGGAGCAATGGCAAAAGAGAGGGTAGGTGGGTGTATTTATAAACCCACGGAACTGATATGCTGCGCGTCACTTAATTTGGTCTTGGCCTGACACTTTTACGTTCGTTGGGCCCACTTCTACGCATACTGAACGAGGTCTGTGCGCGTAGACAAGGCTTCTATGTACGTAGACGACAGATCTGATGACTTCCTGCCCTCAGATTTTAAAATCAACGTGTGTTCTCCTCTATGCAACCTTTATGCAATGCACGTAGATGGTCGATCTGGTGACCTCTCCCCCTTAGATTCCTCTTCAACGTGTGTTCCATTCCGACAATGCATGTAGTTCATCACTCTTGCTCACTGTCCAAGTCTCAACAATGTTCAATGCACGCAGCACATCACCTGCGCATGCTGATGCCCTGAGGCACATTCACGATCCAACTCGAACACTCATCTACGTTCGTAAAATCTCTTCCAACGCATGTATATGTCGGCCTCCAAAGGATTCTCACTCAAAACTAATGGTTTGAAACCTTATTTACCTTGAAGACTGAATGGAATACTACTAAATTTCGGTTAGAACCGATGGGGTATTACATATTCAAGCATTAATCAATAGCATTTTGGCCATAAGTGTACTTAACTGTCCACGAATTTATATCTTTTCGTGTTTTGTGTAGGGTCAATGAAAATGCATGGTTTGTTAATGAAATATGATGAAAAAGGAATGAGAAAGATGTTCTTAAAGTTGCAAGATCAAGGGAGTTGATTTACATCAAAATAGTAGCTGACCATAGTCATGGCCTCTAAGCACCATGACAATGGCCTTGATCGTGGAGCAATGCCTGAGAGGTAGTAGCAGACCACGGTCATAGCCTCTAAGCTCCATGTCCGTGGACCTAGAAGGCCATGACTGTGGCACTTTGATAGAGAGAAAAAATGTGGTATTTCAAGACAAAACAAATGAGGACCAAGGCATAAAAAGTTGGCATCTTTTGGACAGTTGTCCTAGGGTTTAGAAGGGACCAATGAGGCTATAAATACATCTATTTCACACCATTTTGTTATCTTTTGGAAGCCACACATCATCAAAAATATTTGAAGCTAAGAAGGAAGAAACAGGAGGGCTTAAGAGGAGGAAATGTGGTTCCTTGAAGAGACCTATGGTCTTGGAAAGGAATCCCCCACATCTTCTACTTTTCATTTCTCATTTTATGTTTGGTGATGTTGTTTTTATTCTTTCTTAATGTTTATTTTTTATTTTCTTTGAACAATGGTAGTGTAGATTTTGTGTTTGGATTTTTAGTTGTAAGCTTTGATGGATATTTTCTATATTAATTAAGGGGTGTTGATTTTGGAGCTTTATTTTCTTTATTTAGAGTTTGTTTTGAATGTGCATTATTTTCCATATTTAAAGGTTGTCTTTGATTTGATTTTATGACTTGTTATGAATGGAATGATGTTGTGTTTGGCCACCACAATGTCGTTTGTAACAAGCCCAATTGATGAACCGAGAGATGAAGCTTAGGTTAGGTTTACAAGCATAAAACTCATTGTGTGCTAGAGTAAGGATACTTAGTGCCTACAAGATATTCGATGAAATTCCTCAATGTACCTAGTGGCCTAGTTTGGCTAGGTGACGCCGAAAGAACCCTTTTAGGAAGCGTAGGTATGACTTAAGTGACCTCAAGAGAGGCATTGAGTAATGTTCGTGGAGAGAACACTCTATTCCTAAAAAACCCATTTCTTTGATATAGTAAAAATGAATTATTTGCTTATTTCTCAATGATCCAAATGCTTTTATTTAGTTTGCTATTTCTTTTTATGTTTTTAAAATCATACCCTTTACAACTCAAAATCTCGATTTTTATTGCTTTTCTTTGCTTTTTGATCATTAACTAATACACGTTCCATGTGGATTCGACACCCTAGGAATACTCCAAAGGTCTTATTACTATGACGATCCTTGTGCACTTGCAAGGCATCGATCAATTCACTAAAGCAATCTCTTTGTTGCGGAGTCTTTTGACTTGCTGATCGACAATTCGTACGGGATCTTCATCATAAGATAAGTCGAGTTGAACCTCAATAGACTATGGTGACAAAACATGTGATAGATTAAAGACATACTTGCTCAGGGGCGAAATATGAAATACTAGATGAATAGAAGCAAATTGAGGCGGTAATATCAACCCATATGTAACGGCCCCAACACGGCCTATAATCTCAAAGGAACCAAAGTATCTTGGGCACAACTTGCCCTTCTTCCCAAATCTCATAACACCTTTCATAAGTGATACTTTGAGAAATGCATGGTCTCCAACTATAAGCTCCAAATGTTTGCGCTTTTGGTCAGCGTAATTCTTATAACGACTATGCGCAGTCTAAATCGGTTGTTGGATTAACCTCACTTTCTTAGTAGTCTCCAATATAAGATTTGGCCCCAATGGCTCTCTCTTTTTGGTCTCGGCCCAACACAGAGGATATCTACACTTCCTTCCACATAAAGCCTCATAAGGTGCCTTCCTAATGCTCGAATAGTATGAGTTGTTATACGCAAACTCCACCAATGCTAAATGGGAATCCCAACTCCCAGGAAAATCCACAACATACGCTCTCAACATATTCTCCAAAGTCTGAATTGTACGCTCGGATTGTCCATCGGTTTACGGATGAAAGGCAGTGCGAAAATCCAATCGAGTACCTAACTCTTCCTACAGTTTATGCAAAAACTACGAAGTGAACTGAGGTCCTCTGTCAAACACAATAGAAACTAGCACGCCATGCGAACATAAAATTCTATAAACATATAACTTTGCTAGTCGTGCCACTTCATATATCATCTTGACAAGGAGAAAGTCTACAGACTTGATCAATCGGTCTACGATGACCTATATGGAGTTGTATCCAGCAGACATTCTTAGTAACCTAACCACAAAATCCATCGTGATATGATCCTATTTTCACTCGGGAAGGGGTATATGTTCCAACAATCCAGAAGGACAATGATGTTCAAACATAACCTGATGACAAGTCAAACACTGACTGACAAACTCAGATATATCCTTCTTCATCCTTGGCCACCAATAAGATTCCTGAAGATCCCGATACATTTTACTGTACCCAGAATGTAGAGAATATGTCGAACTGTGACCCTCGGTCATAATCTCCTCGTGTAGACCACCCGAAGATGGTACGCACAACCTCAAACCAAACCATAGGACTCTTGGATCATCAACACTAAACCTAGGCACCTCAGATGTCTTAACTTTCTCAATCAAACCTTGAATCTTAGCATCCTTCTTCTGAGGCTCTCGAATCCTGTCCAACAATACTGCCGACATTGCCTCAATATGACCAAGTAATACTCCAAAATCACCAATTTGTAACTCAACCCCAGACTCCATCAGACCCTGCCATTCAGACACGGCAGGTCGTATGTCAACAAAAATACGGGCTAGATTTCTCATCGACTTCCTAATCAAAGCGTTGGCAACTACGTTCGCATTGCTAATATGATATGATATAGTGCAATCATAATCCTTAAGCAACTCTAACCAATGCCTTTGCATCAAGTTCAAATCTCGCTACTCAAATATGTACTTCAAACTCTTATGATCTGTGAAGATGTCAAAAATCTCTCCGTAGAGATAATGCCTCTAAATCTTAAATGCAAACACCATTGCCACTAACTCGAAATCATGCGTCAGACAATTATGCTCGTGCCTCTTAAGTTGCCTTGATACATAGGCGATCAACTTGCCATAATGCATCAATACACAACCTAAGCCAACTCTTGAGGCATCATAATAAACTGCAAATCCTCTAAAAGTCGAGAGCAAAGCTAGCATTGGTGCACTCATCATATGCCTTTTCAACTTAAGAAAAATCTGCTCGCATGAGTCAAACCAAATAAACTTCACTCTTTTTTTAGTTAACCGAGTCATATAAGTTGTAATCCTAACAAAGTCTTGAATAAACATCCTATAGTACCTGGCCATCCCAAGAAAACTCCGAATCTCCATATTAGTCTTAGGGCTATCTTAATTGAGTACTACCTCTAGTTTATTTGGATCCACCATAATACCATCTTTGGACACCACGTGTCCGAAGTGCGCCATTTTCTCGTACAACTGATGTTATTGGAAAGTCTACAGAATTGACCTCAGGTGATCCTTGTGCCCCTCTCTACTTTTCAAATATATAAGGATGTCATCGATAAAGGCAATCACAAGTCGATTTAGATATGGCTTGAACACTTTGTTCATCAGATCCATAAATGCTATCAGAGCATTGGTCAAACCAAATGACATCACCAAAAATTAGTAGTGCCCATACCTAGTTTGAAATGTAGTCTTCAGAATATCTTCACCTCGAATCCTTAATTGATGATATTCTGACCTCAAGTCGATCTTAGAAAACTGTTGTACACCCTACAACTGATTAAACAGATAATCTATCTTTGGGAGTGGATATCATTTCTTTAATGTTACCTTGTTCAACCGACGGTAATCAATACACATACGAAGACTTCCATCCTTCTTTTTTACAAATAACACCAGAGCACTATAAAATGAGATGTTTGGTCGAATAAAGCCCTTATCCAATAATTCTCTCAACTGAGTCTCCAACTCCTTCAATTCTGCTGGCTCCATCCGAACGGTGGAATCGATAGCAGATTGACACCAGGATGAACCTCAATAGCAAATTCAATATCACGCTCAAGCGGAAGTCCCAATAACTCCTCAAAAAACACATCAGGAAACTCTCGTATAACTGGTACATCTTCTACTCTTAACTCTGAATCCTGAGACTCGGTGAGTAAAAAATCCAAGTACGCCTCACAACCTCGGTGGATCATCTTCTCTACTCGAACAGTCGACATGTATCCCCGAATAACATTGTCTCGCTACCCTTGATAACAAAATTTGTTCTAACCTGGAGGTCGAAAACATACTCTCTTAGCAAAGCAATCCGAGGTAGCGTTCCAAGTCGAAAGCCAATCCACAGCAAGTATGACATCAAATTCTCCCACATCTAATGAAATTAGATCAACAGTCAACTCGTGCCCATCAATAACAATCACGTAACCTCAAACCCCAAAATCAGTAAAAATCTTATTGCCCAAAGGCGATGAAACCTCTGATAGCTTATCTAACTAATGCACCACTAACCTAGCATGCTTAATAAAATACAGAGTTATAAAAGAATACGATGCACCAAAATCAAATGAAACATATGCAGGAGTCCCAAAGATGGATAATGTACCAATCATTGCAGTATTAGAGGTCTGCGCCTCTTGACGTGTTAGGTGATACACTTATGCCTTTCCTCCTATAATAGAACTGCTCTGAATGGTCTGACCATGACCACTACCCTGGCCAACCTGACAATGGCTTCTAGAACCTCTGCATACTCTGACTGAGCCTCCACCAGCACTAGAAGTGCCTGAACCTCCTATTATTGACTGAACTGCTTGACAGCCAGTGCCATTTTTAAGAGGACATTCAACTACTATATGACTAGGATTCCTACAATGAAAGCAACGACCTTCCACCTTGCTGCAAGTCCTCAGATGCCTCCTTCTACAGGTATCGCAAAGTGGGTAAGCGCTACTAGAGCCCTAACCTCCTCTCTGGTATTTGTGCATGCTCAGTTGGCTGTGCGACACTAACACTCTGAGAACCCTATCCCTATCTCTATCCTCCTAGAGAAAGTCTGCACCTCTACTTAGATTGACTATTGTGACCATATCCATGTTGACCTCCAGAAGTACCCCTAGTCTTTGCCTTCTTGGACTCCTTCAGATTTTTCTCATCCATAAACTTCATACCTTTGACAGCCTCATCAATCTTTCCTACTATGCTCAATCCAAAATTCCCCACCACCTTACTAATCTTCGATAGTAAGCCATTCAAAAACTTCAGAAATCCTTAGGTGCGTACCTACTCAACTCTCTAAACTGGTCCTCATACTCTATCACAAACATATTTGAATCCTAGTATAGCACTAAATTGGTTTTCCTTCTTATCCTTCACACTTCGAGGAAGGACAAAATAGTCTGAGTTCATTCTTGAACTCTTCCCAATAGGAGATCTTACGTGCCCACTTATCCTGCCTCAAACAAGCAGCTCAGCCGTCTAGGAAGAATGTGCTAAGTCTAATGTTCATAGCATCATCACTGATGTCTATGACCTTTAAACATCCCTCTAGCATAAATATGAAGTCATGAGGATCCTCTCCCATCTTGCCAGCAAATCTAGGCGAAGTGAGCTTTAAGAACCTGGTAAGACGGGACTCCACGTTAGACTGAGGTGCTGTAGATGCTATGATAGGTGCGAGTGTAGCAACCACCTTTGGCTGGGATGGAGGAATTGGTGGTGTTTTAGCTGGCGGGGCTGGTCGACCTCCCGTTGCTTGACCGACTGAAAGCGCCTCTACCCGAACAAGAACCTGAATGAATATCTCAAATGAGTCCACCTGGGCCACAGGCGGTGGATAAGGCTGAGGTGTCGATTCTATAACCTTCGGTGCACTAGGTGCATCATATTGATTGGCCACCAAATGAGTGGTGGCCTCAACGGGTGCATGTTTAGGCCTCCAATAGGGTCTACCACGACCTCTCCCGTGTCGACAATCCATATTTATAGACAACAGATAAATGAAGCGTTCGTGCAAATGTCAAGAGGCAGATGATTGTCACAGTACAGAAACAAAAGTCAGAAGGGTATACATAGGCAAATCAGACTGACTCGGTCAAAAATACCTATGCTCCACACCGACCAAGACAATACAGAACCTAAGGCTCAGATACCACCTTTGTCACGACCCGTTACTGGACCATGATCGACGTATAAAAGGAACCGAACTGAAAGCCCGATCCATCCTGTGTAAACCTCAGAAATTCAGATATACTATCCAATTTATTCATATATCAAAACATTTTGAAACATTTATTAATCAAAACAGATGTAATATAAACATATTTTCAAATACCATAAATATACAACTAAATATGTATATCAAAATAATATAAGTATAAGTGTGTGTAAATCATATATAAAAGTATACCAAGGTAACCAAAATACAAAATGAAGTCCCAGTAATCTAATAGCATCCAGATGTAGAGCTCTAATACCAAAAACATAAGAGACCAACCAAAAGGGAATCACTAACTAAATAAAGACGCCTCATTGAGATCCGAGATGCCGAACGGTTGCCAATGCCAATTGAAAATGTTAAGGGGCGTGAGTAAACTCAATGAGGCACGACACTCCAGATAGCCTCTAGGACATCATATAAACTGTTTTGAAAATAGTTTGGAAATACCACATTCAAGTATAGACATATATACATATATACACACTATATAGAAATAGTGTTTCCAAATACTACACTATATAGCCTCAGAGAATAGAAATTCCACCCAATTTCTTATTAATATTGTTAAAACAATTTATCAAATAGCAATTTAAAGAAAATACCTTTGCACAATAATAAAACATAAACATAATATCAAATACAAAATAAATCATTATAAGGAAAATTTATAAAACCAATATATTGTCAGATACATATCCATAACCTACTACCCGGTGTGGAGCATCTAACATAACTGATAAATGATCCAGACAATAGGGGCTCTCACTACAGACAAGGGCACCTCGCCAAGCTTGGAAGTCCAGATGCTCGCTATTAACAGAATATGAAGAATGAAGCAAAAATAAACAAGAAAAAAAAGGGGGTAAGAACCCAGTGAGAGATAACACTTCAAGACGGCACCGGGTCTCACATAAACCGTTTTGAAAACTTTTCGAAAACTACCACATGCAAATATGCTCTTATACATACATATATACTTTAATACTTATAGTAGCATTTCTAAATAATCATTCTGAAAACCTTCGCAAACAAGGCAAACAATAAACAGTCACCCGAGTAAAATAAGCTATTAAATAAACCAGATTGGATACTTAAATTCTCAAAAATGTACTTGAATAAAATACTTTCTTTGGAAATATTCACTTAGAATAATAGGGTTGAAAAACCAAACATAGTACTTACTTTCGAAAACTTTTTCCAAAAACCGTAATATGATTGAAGGGACTAGGATCTGATAGGTGGGGTCACTTAGACTCGATAATAGCTACTTAGGCACAAATAGGCCATTTAGGCACCTGATTAGCCACATAGGCAAAATACGACCCCCTGAGCCAGTAATAAGCCACTTAGGCATCTGATATATATATGGCCACTTAGGCATTGCGTATAGCGACTTAGGAAAATAAAAACCCTATAGGCTGGTGATAGCCACAAAGGCAAGTGAATATGCATTGGTATACCAAAGGCTACGTTACCCCGTAGCTAGGTGTCCCGTATCAGAATACTTATGTAGAAAACTTATATCTTAAAAAATATATTTGTACCAAAAACATATAAAACCATAAATAAAAAACCAAACAGACAACATGCAGAACAGACAAATCATTAACAAAATAGACTTATACTCAAACAGAAGTATCTATTGCGGAAATCATAATAAATTTCAGAAGAACTGAATACTTAGTTCAGAAAATATACTTATTTTCAGACGAAAATACTTATCACGAAAAACATATCAGATTTTAGAAAAACTGAACACTTAGTACTGAAATACATACTTATGCCAGAATAGAACATTTATTCCAAAAAGCATAAAAATTTCTAAAACTGGTTTCTATAGCAAAGGCCATCACATAAGTTAGATTTTCATTATTACCAAACCATTAATTAGTCTGGATTACATGTAGGGGTCAGACACATCAAAAACATAAAATTTTTAGGAGACACAACCTATATGTCTGAAGCTGTTATCCACTCACCTAGACATCGAGCTAATAATCCAGTTGCAGTCCACTGGTGAATGGCTGGTCGCCTAAAAAATAAAACAGAGCTGAGAACAAAGATTTATTACAACATAGTCAAATATTGTAATGTGGCATTATTGAATATTTATGCAATTCAATGCATGACCCAACCCAATCCATTATCACAAATCCTATTTCAATCGAAGACTTAGAGCTATCACCTCAAAGATTGAACTGTTACGAATTGGGATCTAAACCTTGAACTCTTCAGAATTACAAATTGATTTCTCCAAATAATTTGTAATCATATTGAAACCCTTAATAGTTCAAAATATTAGCATCTATTTCTAATAATAGAAATCTTTCCCAAAAGTACTCCAATTTTTTATCGATCATCACCCAAAGTTTTAAGTCGTTTCTATCAACTCAAATCAACCTCCTAATCATGAATCCACAATTTATTTCACCAAACAAGCTCAAAATTACCAAGAATTTCTTCAAACCCAAACCTAACCTTAACCCATTTCAAGGCAACATCAATCTTCAATTCCAACACAAACCCATACTGATTCTAAGTCCATTCTACCATAAATGAATAGAAATTAACTTCAATTAATACAAAAACCCATTCAAAACGGAGATCAAAGCTCAAACCATTACTTACAACACTCTCTCATCACACCTGCGTAAATAGCAAAACCCAAGCCAAATCCTTGCATTACTAACTTCATTTAAGTAAAATCAAACATAATCTAACCATCTCTAACTCACATAATCACGGAATCAATCTGAATACGAAACCCTAACTCAAAACTTCACCTTACCAAAAACAAGAATCTAAGGGATTAAATGATGAAATGGAGAAAAGAAATGTGTTAGATGAGTAATCTTACCTCAAGAAATGGAAAGGAATCAATGTAAGACCAAGAGAAGTGAAGAGAGATGGATTTCAGATAGTTTGGAAATGTTTGGTATGAAAAATGACGAACAATGGTCTGGGAAGGGGTATTTATAGACCTCCCAATTAAATGCATCGTGTCAGACAAATTTTAGCAGAAAACTAGCCATCTTCGTGTGTTGCATGGCATTTACACACGTAGAGGTGGTCTTGTGTGCTCAGGTTAGCTCTTAACACATATAGACGTGCATTTCAGTAATCCAAAAAATTCAGATCCAAAATCAAAGTGCATTGCACCACTACTACGTATGTAGTACAAGTCCTACATGCATAGATGAAACTTCAACATCCGTAGACGACTTTCCAGAGTCACAAATCAACCCAAATCATGATCTAGGTGCACAGCTTCCTCACAACACATGTAGATGACCTCCAAAAAGCCATACGCACATAAATTCCCACTTTTATTGCATTTCTAATTTAGAATCATAAATTCCTTCACTCTCGAGATTGATCAAACACCAAAACTAAGCAAATGGGTACACAACACCTCTCCAAACACCAATTCAACATTTCAAACATCAAAGATCGAATCGAAATGGAATTGAATACTATAGAAAACCTAGTCGGAACGGGCGAGTTGTTATAGCAACTATTGTAAGACAAGAAAAAAAATGACAGGAAAAGAAGAGATAGCAGCTTTGTAAAGGGAGGAAAAAAAGAGAGGTGAGAGAAAAGAGAGGACGTGTGAGAGAGAAGAGAGAGAGGAGAATAAAATAGGAGAGAGAGGATGGATGTGACTTGAGAGAGAAGAGACGAGAGAGAAGAGAGAGGATAATAAAAGAAGAGAGAGATGATTGATGAGAGAACATAATTAAAGAGAAGAAAGAGAGAGGACGTGCGATAGAGGAGATAGGAGAAAAAAGAGAGATAGTGGACATAATTAAATTGTAGCACAGGCTCGAGATATTAAAACTTCGTGCTAAAAAGAAAAGCTTCTGTATAAAAAGTTTGGAAACTTTGTGTAAACAAAAAATGCAAAATAAAAAAAGGTGCACACATAATACAAAAAAAAACTTTGAACTATGTAATTTATCCCCTAAACTACCCCTTTGTATTTTCGTTGAAATCCCTAAACTTGACTGGATTTTTAAACTTGGGTCAGGTCCAATGAGACCGTCATTGTAAAAGCCTAAGATGAGAAAAATGGGGGGTGATTACATCATAGAAAGCACATAACTTCTTGGTCAAAAAAGAAAGCCCATAATATGCAAAAAGGGCGTTGTAACACACACAATTTGGGTCCTCCAACTTACTTACGTTCAGCTTTTAATCTTGAGGAAATTATATTACATTACGCTCTCATGTTAGCAAATTGCCACCAGTTCATTTATTTCTCGCGCCAAATTACCGTAATTGTACAATTAGTTTAGTCCTTGCTGTTAGTTTTAATAATAATTTGAGTTAGTTGTCTTTTTAAAAAGTTAGTATATTCAATTTGTTTAGAAGTGAATATTTCCCTTTAATCTTTTACCTTTTTTTATTTTTAACATATTTTATCCTTTTTTCTATTTATTCATATTTTTTATTTTATACAATAAAAAATATGATTTCTATAAAATTATATACAAACTTAATTACTATTTGTTAAGTTTATTTTTAATTTTTATTTAATTCTTTTTATATTTTTTATTTGTCTATTTTTTAGTTTTCCTGTCATATTTTCTGTTTGAGTCTTTCTCTTCTTTATTTGTAGGTTTCATTTGGTTTTATTACTTTTTATATTTGGGTTTATTTATAAAATTAATTTTAAACTAAAAAATAACAACAAAATAAAATCCTGTTCATATTTTGAAAACTAAATTGCATACTAAATAGATACTATTTAAATAAAATAAAAGCGAGTATGCACAAAGCCAAATGAGAGAGAGTTCATTTCTTAAAAAAATAAATTAAAAAGCATAAAAAATTTAAACTGAATAAAAACCACATAAAATAACATGAAAACCTAAAAGCATTATTAAAAACAAAAAAAATGCATATATGAAATAAAAAGAGAGATAATTCATAAAAAAAAATGTTGAAAATCAATATAGAAAACTAACTAAAAACCAAATAAACACCAAATAAAAATAAAACAAACGTCGGTCTGTAGTTGCTTTGACAAAAACAATGGTCATCCACATCAGATATTAAAGCATTAATGGTTTCTCTCTTTCTAACAAGTGTCTTTTCCGGGACTTGAGCTCCTAATCTCTTGCAAATAGTCCTCCCAAAGTCAATATACTAATTACTGAGCTAATAGCTTATTCAAAGAAGAATAGAAAAACAAATAAAAACAAAATGAAAACCAAATGAAACAAAATGAATATCAATTCATATTTTTTAAATTTTAATTTTTTTTAAAGATCGATTTTTGCAAATGTGTATTTTAAATATAGTAAGCACGAAAACTGAAAAATCTTGGCATATTTCTTTTAGTATAATTATGTATGTAGCCCTTTTTTTAGATTTTGCACTCTAACTCTAAAATAGTTTTAATCAATCCCCAATTTAGATCAAATCATTTCCTATTACGTCTACTCAACTCCAATCTCAAGAGAAATCGTTCAAGCCATATTTCGCTCAACTTTCGACCACTCTAGCCCAATATAATATTGTTGGTTATTACAACTACACTAAGATAAAGAAACTAAATAGAAACTAGAGTGTTTCAATCCATCCGTTTGAGCAAAGATCAATCGATTGTGTTAGAAATTCATATTTGATTTGGAGTTTATTATTGTTATGTAGGAGTATTAAACTAAGTTAGATTACAAATTTATATTTGATTAGAAGATTTTTTATTGTTATGAATTGTTTAGTTCTAATCAAAATATGTTTACATGCCAATATGATTGGTTTTGTGAATATTATAAATATGGGTGTTGGTCGTTGGGGGACTCATTGTATGTGAATTATTAAGGTACGAAATCAATAAAAGTTGAGCGATTTTGGTGCCTGCATCACTACTTACTGCAATACAGAACACTTTGCCTATTAATAAGCTTATCCAATTTTGAGTGTGACCTATGTCAACAACCTAATTGAACTTTCCCACTCTTTCCTTCCCTTTCACCCATCTTTCAAACTCACTTCCCTCACCATCACCACCCTCAGCTTCTTTTCCAAGGAGATGCTATCATTTGAATCCGAAAAACACTCATTCTTATCTGAAGACTCTGATTTTGTCTCTACGTGCCATTGTCTCTATGCCTGTAACTTCTGTTGAGTTTGGTTTTGATGATGATGAATGCAAAACATCCATGAAAAAGGTGCAAAGTTGCAGACTTGCTGATATTTGATCATAAAGCACTTTGAGAGTTATCAAAGTACGTTGATGCATGCAAAGCTGGCTCCTACGCACAAAAAGAATTAGCAAAGCACGTAGATAAGAAGCAGATATCACTGGAATTAATCCCTACTTATCTACGCACACAGAAGATTTCACTACGCACGTAGACGAATGTCAGGTTGATGAAGAAAAAGATTGCAGTGTGCAAAGGCACGTTGAGAAGAGTTGAAGGCGCATAGAAAAGAAAATGTGGAATCTTTAAAGAGTTACTCTACGCACGCAGAAGATAATGCAATGCACGTAGATGAGGATGAGCTAGACTATCTGAAAAATCTGAGACGCTCCTTAGGAATTCAAATTTGAATATTCCCTGACAAATGTAGACACATGTGCAGACCAAAGGTGCAATCTTGATCGACTATGGATGTTGAAGGTTATGGAACGCACGTAGAAGAAGTCTGGGCAACATGACAACATTGTGAAGTTCAGAATAATGCACGTAGAAGATCAATGCACATAGAAGAATGATCAACACACGAAAAATAGGAGCTATGCACGTAGATGTTGATCCACTCAAAGCCGAGACCACTGGAGTTCTAGCAATGCACATAGACCTGCTATCAACACACGCGTAACTCAGATGAAACAACTAACTACACACGTAGATGGACAACAACGCACGTAGTGAAAGGTGACGCCATTATTGGATATAATTTGTTTTATCTCTCAACGGTTACTTTGAGCCTTCAACGACTATATTCTTTTAAGCAACTATAAATAGGTGTCCCAAAAAAAAGAGAAAAGAGATGCATGTGCTAAAGTTTGCTATCCATTTTATCTCTCTTCTCTATCTTTCTAACACATTTGAGTTATTATCTTGCAATATTACTTCTGGGTTGGCGTGAGATTTAATTTTCCATATCCTTGGGTTGATTTTGTATCAAGCAAAACTGTTTGCTTGGGGTAGATAGGCTTCATTGTTGTGCCTTAGAAAAACAAGAGTGTTTGCTAGTAAGTCTTAGAAAATTAGTGGAATGGTTTGCTAGTTAATCCCACAAAAACTAGTGGTTCAGTTTGCTAATTGATCCTACAAAAACTAGAGGTTTGATTTGTTTGTTTTGTCCTAAAAACAAGTGGATACAGTTTTCTAGCTGAGCCCACAAAAACTAGGAATTCAGTTTGCTTGTTGAACCCGCAAAAACAAATGTGTAATGGTTTGCTTATTGATCCTGCAAAAAAAAGAGTTGTAAACAGTTTCCTTCTACCCGCAAGTGGGGAGTTAGTTGATTGTAATTCTCTAGTGGATATAGAAGAGTGAATGTAGGTCAAGAGGACCGAACCAATATAAAATCTGGACTTTATTTTCTCTCTCCCTTACTCTCTTTACATTGCTTCATATTT
>CAODLS010790011.1:0-22077 GCA_948243855.1 Flueggea neowawraea | reverse complement strand
CTAAGAAACAAGTGAAGAAGCCTTTGAGCCGGACTTTGGAAGAACCTATTGGCTCTGATTTCTCCTCAGGTGCTACTCTTGCGACAGCAGGAGAAGTCCATAATGGTTCTGTTGCTACCCAGGCAGGTGTCAGTGAGAAACATAGTAATACAGATGGTCTTGCAGATGGTAACTTTTCCCTGGGTGATAATAATCAAGAAAAAACAGATGAGCTTTCATCAGGTATAATCATTTAAGATTATTTTTTTCCTTTACAAATCATGATGTTTGGAATTTCATTTTTATTATTTCGATTAGGGTATAAGAATTATCATCAGATTTATTTGAAGATCATACCTGAAAGGTGTGGTTGTATAGATTATCTGTCTCAAGCTAGAATGGATTGGTCAATTTGGTTGATTCAAATATAAGTTGCTGATGTTGTGAGCTATTGGCATATATTTGTATTTGTTCTCCTCAGGAACTGCTTAGATACAGTATTTCTTGTTTCTTCCCATTGTAACATTCACCTTAAATGTTTTGATGGCTTTAATCTTTTAGGGAAGGGCCTCCTGTCCAAATTTGGCAGGAAACTGCCTGTACTTGATGAAAATCGACGTGCAACTTATAGCATGCCAAGCCAACCAATAATTAGATCAGAGTCGATATTTACAACATTTGAGGGTGAAATCAAGCAGCTGGTCCCGGTATGAATGGAATGAACTGAACAAACGGTTGTTTTTTTCCTGAAGTGCTTTTTCTTTGTGGTTGTCTTTAGCTTATTTCTTTTATTTCCTCGGTTCAGGTTGGACTTGATGCTCAATATTCCTATGCAAGGAGCCTTGCACGTTTTGCAGCTACTCTTGGACCTGTTGCATGGAAAGTTGCATCACAGAGAATTGAGAAAGCAGTACCTCCTGAGTGCAAGTTTGGTCGTGGATGGGTTGAAGAATATGAACCACTCCCAACTCCTGTCTTAATGCTTGAAACTCGTTTTTCAAAAGAACCTGTTTTGTTTCCTAAGTCACAAAATACAGTTGGTGCTCGAAAGCATGATGCAACTTCTGGGGCCTCAGTTCCTGCTAAGGAGCATCCTATTAAACTCTCCACTTCAGATAGAAAGGAATCCTTGTTTCATCCTTCCTCAGTTCCTGCTAAGGAGCATCCTGTTAAAGTCTCCACTTCAGATGGAAAGGAATCCTTGATTAATCCTTCCTCAGTTCCTTCTAAGGAGCATCCAGTTAAAGTATCCACTTCAGATAGAAAGGAATCCTTGTTTCGTCCTTCCTCAGTTTCTGCTAAGGAGCATCCTGCTAAAGTATCGACTTCAGATGGAAAGGAATCCTTGTTTCGTCCTTCCTTAGTTCATGCTAAGGAGCATCCCGTTAATGTTTCCACTTCAGATGGAAAGGAATTTTTGTTTCGTCCACCCTCAGTTCCTGCTAAGGAGCATCCCATTAATGTTTCCACTTCAGATGGAAAGGAATTCTTGTTTCGTCCTTCTAGTGGTCCTATTTTGGAAGGAAAAACACCTTCGTCATTACCAGCTGTAACAAAACCCAATGCACCTGCAATTCAATTTTATCAGCAGCAACCATTGCCTCCGAGAAATTTTCTAGAGATTCAAACCAACCCTCCAATGATAGTTGAACTGAACTTGCCCCCATCCAGTTATCAGGATGATGTAGAAGCTGTTGTAGAAAAGAAGCTTCCCAATAATTCAGAAACGTCAGCACCCAAGCTAACGGAAATGTCAAACACACTTGGTAATATAAAGCCTGCACCTTCTAAGCAGCTGGAAAACCATGGAGTTTGTTCCAGAAGGTTACCAAATGGAAAAGTAGTTAATAGTTCCATGAATAGTAGAATGGTTTCATCTTCTGATAGTGTTCCCGGTCAAATGGCCAGAGCTGTGCCATACTCTCCACAAGTACAAGAACAGATTCTTACTGACCCAGTTGGGGCAATGAGAATATCAGCAGAAAAGGCTCAAAAGCAGCAGAAATCCTCAAATCAGTCGCTAGCTGATACAGCACAAGTTATTCCATCAGTGCCATTTTTAGCTAAAGAATCTAGCAATGCTGCAGTTGCTGCTGCCTGTGCATGGATGCCTATAGGTGCTGGCGGTTTTAGACTACCAGCGGAAAATTCTACTGCTCACAAGAATCAAATTTCTGTGGAGTCATTATACAACCCCACTCGGCAAATGCATCCACAGTTTCCTCGAGTTCAAGGACAATTCCATCTTCCTTTAGGGGTGAAATTTCATCCTGACAAAAGCAATTTTCCATTTCAAGCATTTATGCGGCCTGTAAATACAGGAAACGATGGCCAGTTCCCAAACAGACCACCAATGGTCTTTCCACAATTTGTAGCAGCTGAATTGTCTAGGTTACAGATGCAATCCCCTTGGCAAGCAATGGGTCCACATTCTCAGCCAAAGCCAAAGCAGGAAACACCACCTCCTGACTTGAACATCTGCTTTCAGTCTCCAGGTTCGCCTGTTAAACAGTCTGCAGGTGTCGTGGTTGACTCGCAGCAGCCAGACCTGGCACTGCAACTCTGACTATATATATTTTTTTTGCGGGGAGTCAGGTATATGAAGAAGTGCAGGGATGTAAATTTGCTCTGGTATTGAGGACTCGGAATTCTCTTTCTCAGACCTTTTAACTGCTAAAACTGATTGTATGATGACATGAGGCTGATTTGCCCAGTATGTTTAATGCTGATTCGATTAATCGATAAGAAGGAGATGCTGGATTTAGTCCTTAACTGGGTTGTCTCTGCAAACAAAAGATTTTGCCGTCTCGGTAGATGGATGCGACTCGAGGAGCTTGGGGGTAATAGTACTCTTAGTAGAGCTACAAATTCACTCCCTAGTTAATGTGATCAGAGTTGAATTATGGAAAGAATTCGGCCTGAAGGTGATTGATTCTTAAGACTATTATTATCTATTGAATATAAATCGTAGATCAGGTGGATCATGAATCACAACACATAAGTGCATTGTACATTAGATACAGTTTGTAGCGAATTAGTTGCTTAGATTCGAGTTGTCTTCTGATTCCTAACATGTGAATGCATTCATAATTCCACCCCTTTTTTTCCCACATAATGGCCGTTCATATTTTCTGGGTTGTATGATTAATTCCTGGCATTGGCAGAAAGTGTTCACGGATTTCGAACCGGGATTTTGTGTGAGATTGCTTTAAATTGATATGTAGCTGCAATGTGATATCAGGTTGCATGTTGATCTGATATTATTATTCGGGTATGATGTCAAAAGAAAGATGCTTTTTTTTAGACTTGAAGAACAGCAGAAACAAAAAGGGGAGCGGCTGTTTTCATAAAAATTCAAAAAAAAGAAAGTGCATGTTGAACTGAAAGTTAACAAAAGACTTAAATGCGACATATGAGCTGAAAGTTCGTATAAACAAATTGATCCAGCAACATTACTTCGCACTCAAGTGTGTTTCTTCTCATTAAAAATAAATTTGTGGGCCCCACTTTATTTTTTTGAATAACAAACTTTAAAACGTCCACATGCATCAGCATGTAGGACCGGTTTCTTGCCGTATCATTAATTTATATAAATTAGCTGCCACGTTAAATTCCACATCAGCAGAATAACGGAAAATTCTAATGAAAAGATAATAGTGACATATATCTTACAAAATTCAAAGTTTGCAAAATTCATGTGTTTTAAATTAAATAAACTTAAATAAAATGACTTACAAAAAAAATCATCTCCTCCAACATTAGAATATTAGCATACAATTCAAAAATTATCATCTTCCACCTACTAAAACCAGGCTTTCTGCATAATTTATCAACACTAATCCACGATCCCAAAACCGTAACTTAAAACTTTTTAGTGGTCTCTTTCACATTACGTAAAAGTATCTGTCTTGTGACATCTTCTATCAAAACATCACCACATGTTGAGAATCCTAACATCTCTCCAAAACAAAATTCTTTAGTTGGTCGAGCTTCAATAATTTTGTATTTCCTCAGAGTTTTTATCCCTTGATCAAATAACCATATTTGAGAACATGATTTATAACGTGAAGCAACAAGGGCAAGAGAATCATTTAGCATTCCAACTTCCCAATGACGAAATATCTCAAAATATTGTCGCCAATCAAATTGTGGCGGTATTTGTTTAACATGAAAAACCTCATCATGCATATCAAATCCCACAATTACCACATTATTGTTCCTCAAGGCACTCCAGTAATATACTCCTTCCAAATAAGTAGGGTAGAAATTTCTTATTTTAAACCCCACCTCCGGCCTCTTAGCTTTACCTTGTTGCCAAGTATCTGTGTTTAAACTGTACACTTCAATCACATTGTTCGAATCTTCTCTATGCAAATGTGGAATCTTAACCACCTAGTCCTAGGAAAATTATAAAATCGAAAACCGTGAGTACTTCATAGTAAGACAAATAACATATATGAGAACGAATCATCTTATACTAGGTGTAACTTACACGGATGGTAAGAATACAGTTAGCGTAAGTTGATATATATGTTTCACACCTTATGATCACCAGTTTTGTGATCAAAACCGAATGCAACTGTTGAAAATTTATCTCTAGCAGTTTGTGGTAAGATTCTAAAATCTCTCGATGTGCAAGTCTTTAGGAATACCGGACTTTCCTGTGGTTGAAGCATCCCTTTTTCTTTTCTGATGACTGTCCATGGCTATCTCTAAGGCTCTGTGGATTCAAATAAAGCACTGCAAGCCTCAAGGAAGGGTTTATATAAGGACTAGACTTCCCTCCCTGTGTTACATACATAGGTAGGGTTGAAGTTCCAGCTTCAACTCCTAAATAGGATATGCAGAATTAATAATGATAACAAAATAAATATTGGTTTCCGTATGTGGGTTGGACTTTGAAGTCTAATAAAAACAAGTTCCGGGATATATTATTACGCAAAAAGTATCAATAACTACATACTGTACCAATTTTTAAGTTACACTGGCACCACAAAGTTTAAATTTACAAAACTATTAAAAATTTGAACTTAAAAAAGTAGGACTTTTTTATTCTGTTTTCAATTTGTTTTTTCAAATATAAACTAGTTTCACTTTATTTTTTTTATAATTCATTTTTGTTCCCACGAGGAATTGAACCTATGGCCTCTTGATGCTATGGTTGACTACAATATAAATGAGATACAAGCCCATTAATATTTAATTTTTATTTTATTTTGTTTTTATTCAGTTTTTAATGTATTTTTATTTGATCTGCATTTGTTTTTAATTTAGATATAAACTCTTTCTCGTTTGCTTTTGAACGAACTGGTTTTTATTTTGTTTTTATTCAATTTTTGTTCAGTATTAATTCAAATAACATGTGATATTACTAGGCTTTAATGTTTTTAACCACGACTAATATTAATTTCATTGCTCATTGGCAAGAATATGTAACTTTGCACAAGTTTACTAATTTTAAAAATGTATATTGTCATTTCAGTTATGTTTTTTGAAATACAATATATATTAATATAAATATTTTAAGTTACAGCAAACATGAAAGAAACTTGACCATCTAGAATACTAAATTAAGATAAGAGGATGAAGTTTTCAAGATGTGTGTATGCATATTTAAAGGAGTGAGTGTAGGGAAGTAGCAGCGCCAGCTAATTGAACATTAGCCTTGAACGAAAAAGCTCAAACTAGCCAAACAATGATAAATACGAGAAAAACAGATTAATGGGATGCCATTGCCATTTTTTTCATCAAATTATTATTTTGATGAAAAATTCAAAACCAACAATGCAAAAGGTGCTGAAAAATTCAAATTGTTATATATATATAGAGTTGAATGGAATTGTCTCTAGATTCAAGATATAAACTTATTCTGTTCTTTTTCAACCTCAACAAATTTATTCTATTTTCATTATTGTAGGGTAGTTTTAGGGGTTGCATGCCATATTAGAAATAGAAGAAGAAACATAAATCTTGGACTGGATATAATTAGCTTAACTTTGTTAAGATTTTGTAGATCAACCATAATATGGTTGTGCAGTTAATTTAGTCCGGCCGGTATTGGAAAAAAAAATTCTTGGTTTGCTTGATCAATTCATCGACATTTCTTTGATGACTTCTAGAGTTAAGGTCTTCTGCGACTTAGTTACGGGTTGTTCTTAACTTCCTGTTACTATTAGGCCATGAAAACTAATTAGGAACTATATGTGAAAGTGGAGAGGAATGATGAAGCAGATAATACTCAGGAAAACGTGTGTATATGCGTGTTTGAGGTTTCATAAAATCTCAAGATTCTACATTGCAACATCTTTTACTATCTCGTATGCCGATTAACGATAACATTTGTAGTTGATGAGAGTTTGAACTCCATTTAGAGCTTAATTACTAAACAAAAAAATAATTCATCCCTACTTTACTTTTTGGTAAAATTAGCTATTATGATAATCAAATGATGAATCTCTTAGCACATTTTATTAAACTAAATGCATTGTTATTTAGACTTGATTGACATACGTATAAAATTTGCGACTGTATATTCTTTTTAAAAATTAGTCAAAATTGTATTAATAGGAATTAACTTATTGCAAGAATAACTTGAACTGATTTAAGAGAACACATATAAAGAAAATTAAAACAAAATCAAACGAGAACTCATTGTGAGAATATATATAATCTTTAAAGAACTAAATGACGAAGAACAAAAAAGTCATTCCGATGCCATCGAAGTAGTACATAAAGAAGATTAAAACAAGAAATCTACAGTGACTTGAATCTAATTCAAGTGGATGGATGCATATTAACCCTAATAAACACGATCAATAAGAACTCACATGATCTTGATCAAATAATCATCATGAGATAACTCTAGCTACATATATACACACACTAATGATCAGAATCGGGGTCTTTTCTCAAAACTGAAGTGGATGAAGATGAAATCTGCAGCTTTGTTGGTTTCCTTGATCTCTTGGGAATTTTCTTGCCAAACTTCCTTCTATGTTGATCCCTTAAAACACAAACATCTCCATCACACACATATCTCTTCGATGGCTTGTCAGATCCCTCCACAAAACAGCTGAATACGTTTGAGAACAATGCCATGATTCTGGTCCTGTAAAGACAGTTTTCTAGTTTACATATACATACATATATATATATATATATATATATTAATTCAGACACACATATATGTTGAACAACATGGGCGGCTAGTATATGTTCCAGCCACATGTTCAACGACTGTTGTTAGAGACCAAGTCTTGGTGACCATTTCCTTTTTTGCCTTCTAGAAACCACGCCCAACACGGTTTTTGAAGTTCTTCGGAATGACTAAATTTAAAGCACACTATTTTGGAGGAAATTTAACTAAAATTTAAGCATTTGGAAAATATTTGTTTTTTTTTTAATTTTCTACTTTCTCCGTTTTAAAAAAGATAAACTTATATTCTTTCCCGTTTGAGGTGTCCTAGTGCATTACTGTTTCTTAACGCTCACGCATTTCATTAAAAAAAATATTATTTCCCGTTTGTCTTATATTGGTTGATTTCCTTTTCTAGCTAGAAAAATCATTACATCGTATTGTGCTATATTATTTTTATCATCAAATTCTGTTACAAATAAAAAACACGTTTAAGAGTTCTAAAACTTTTTCAACGGGTATTTTAAGAATTTTTCTTAAAAAATTAATATACTTTTTAACTAACTTAATTACATGTTCTGGATGAATAAAAATTCAAAGCTATTGACTTATCAAAAAGAACTAACTTAATTACAATATCTTAATTTATATAAAAAAAATTGACCACAATAATATTTTAATACAACGGTACTGGAATTCATGAAATTAAGTTCTATTAAAATACATATTTTTTTGAGATGGAGGGAGTATGTTGTTTAAGGAAACTCTTCCATGTCATTAATAAGTTGACCCACTCGACATGATAGGCATAAATACTTCAATGAACTTAAATGACGAAGAGAAATTAATAAATTGGTTAATCAGCAAAGAAAAACCAAAGCAGGAATTATAAATGAGTGGTAATACTACTAATTTCAATATTCAATTTAAGTGTTTGAATCAGTATAATATTCAAATATTATTAGACGAAAACTTGGACACCAAAACCCACTCCATACTCTTAAAAAGAAAATACATATAGCAAGGAAAATTCGGGCTAGGCTTTTAGATATATAACCACTACACTTCTAAGCAAAGCAGTCACAACTTCCATATAGAGAAGAAAAAATACAAAACCAACCTAGCCCTTCCCACTTTAAAACATGAGGAAATTACGTCTTAAATACCATTTTGAATTATAGTTTCTTTTTTTTTTGTCAGTGTCTCAACTCACTAGGAAGAGACCATAAACTCACACATTTGGGTGCCGTAAGGCTTGAACCCCGGATTTAAGCGTCAACGGGCTGCTCTACCGTTGGAGCTAGCTGGTCTCGGCCATTTTGAATTATAGTTTTGTCCCGCACGACCATATATTTCAATTTCGCCTCGCTTTCTAATTCATTGTGCCTCCTCTCGTTTTATCTACGTCATTATATAAGTATTTGTTTCGAATAGTTTCCGCTTTTTTCTTATTCTTTTCCGTTCTTCTGGAGATTTGAATTATTGTCTTCTTTCTCTCCATCACAACTCTACATTGATCTCTCTCTTCTCACTTTCCTTTCTTCTAGTTTCTTCTTTCATCGAATTTTTCCTCTTATTGTTCGTTTCTTGTTCTGTTTTAGCGCTAGGTTAGGTTTTTCGCTCTTGGTGATTGAGGTTTTTCTTACGATTTTCCCAGTTTTCTTGCTCTAGTTCCTGACTGAAGCAAACTTGTGCTGCTAGATGTTTAGAAGGTTCTAGAGTTGTTTCTCCTGCTAAACCTAACCGATTGAAGTCAAAGCAAACTTCGATTGACGCTTCTCCGTCGGGTGTGTAGGTTTTTCTTTCATTGCTTCATTGCTTTGGTTTTTCTGTTCCGTGTTACAGACTCGCAAAATGAAGGCTGCTGAAGTTTCGAAAGAGGACAATTTCAACAAACCGAATAAGGTTTCTTTTTTTTTTTTTGTCCTTGTTTTTGTTGTTTGAACTTGCTTGATTTCTAAGAATTTTCCAGTTTATGCATGTTATCTTTTGTGTGAGACATTTTTTATAGCTCAGTGTATGTGTGCTTTTATATCCTTAAATCTATATGCATTCTTACTATTATTAATAGGGAAAAACCTATAATAGTTAGTTAATTAGGAATTGTTCGAATAGTATATATACATATTTGTTTTTTTATAGATGTATTTTTCAATCTCGAACCATTGTTATTAATAACAACTGAAGAAAAAAAATAGTTACCTCGTCAGGATTGCTTCTTATAGTGTGTATCTATTTTTTTTGTATTTTTTTTTATTTATGCAACATTCTGTTGATAAATAAATACAGTTAGGAGTTGACAAATTGTCAGTTTATTGCTCTTTTCTGGAGTTGATTTTCACTCTTTTTTATTAGGTTTTAACTTATTAGAGTTAAAAAAAAGATAGATTTAAACAAAATAGGAGGATTCTATATGAATGCTTGTATCGATTTTTGATTGTGTGTAGTATTTTATTTCAGATCTGTTGAAAAGATCGTCCTCTTTACTCGTTGAATTTTTGCAAATTTGTTGTAGAAATTAGTTTCTTTTTTTCTTTTGCCAGATTCTTTAGCTGTTTTATGTAAAATCTATGGTTTTTTTATTAGTTTTTCTTTTTGATTTATGTGTGATTGAGTTTTTGAAACTTGTTTTTTTTTGTATAATGTAGGGTTTCTCCAGCTGAAATTAAAAGGAACTTTATGCGGGAATTGATTTTTAATGAAGAAGAGGCAGACTGTCGGTGGAGAAATTGGTGTGATTGACGACGCTGACTTTTAGCGTATTAAATTGTGCAGTGACTATATAAGATGACAAACCCTCTCGTGGTATGTAGACATCGATTACCATCGAACAAGCAACATGTCACGGCGGAGAGTAATTGTTTGTATGGTCATGTCCAGCAGGAAGGTATCTATTCTTGGTAGCTCCCGGCTCCCCTATTTTCTAGAAGAAAAAAACCCTCTCGTTTTTTTATTTTTGATTTGGTCTTGGCGTAAATTTTTAACTTTTCAATTTAAGATGTATTTACCTACAATTAGCCCTTAAAACATTATAATAAAGAATCTAGAAATTCAAACCTGTATCTACTAAGCCACCCAAAATAAACCTTAAGTAAATGCCAAAAGAGAAATGAAACAGCTTAAAGAAGGTTGTTATGGTTAAAGAGTGCAAAACTTGAAACAAAAAGAGGATAAAAAAGGACAAATGAATACATGAGCGCCTATTAGGCTCCACCATTGAAAGTGTTGAGAAGTGCCCAAAGATAGAGAGAGGCAGGCTCTCTCTCTACTCTCTAAAACTCTCAAATCCAATCTCTCCTATCTTCTTTGTGGGTTCAACTTCCAAACTCCTCGCCAACCCCACCAATCCCAATTCTCCTTCATCATCACTTTCCTCTAAGAAGCCTTGACCTCTCTCTCTCTCTCTCCCAAATTCCTCCCTCTCTTCGAGATTTTCTTGTCAAAAGAGGCCAAAAAAGGTGAACTTTCAAGAAACCTAAAAGAACCCATTAAAGATTGAAAATTTTGAGAAAAGGGTTGTCAAAAAAGTGGGAATCCATGGCATTGTGTTCTCACGATGACATGAAAGAGTACTCACATGACAAGTTATACCCACAATCTCTAAATCTGTTCTTTGCCCTTTCTGCCTTCTGCTTCCCTAGAAAGAATCCATAGTCCCACCAACATCAACTTGAGATTTTTGTTTTTATTTAATACCATCTAACAAGGGAGAGGGAGAGAGGAGATCAATTTTTTTCATTTTTTTCCCATAATTTCAGCAAAATTTAGTTTAATTTAATTATCATGGAAAAAACCCCCCCAAAAAAATGTCCAATTAATCTTTAGTTCTTTTTATAGGGACCCACCAAAAAAATTCTTGTTTCTTATCACAAAGAAGCAAAAAAAAAAAAGGAAGGAAAAAAAAACACACACAATAAATACATCCACAGCATTTGTTGTTCTTTGTCTGTGTAGGGTTTTCATTATATTTATCAACTTCCTTTTTGGGTAATGACACCCACCAGCAACAACATCGTCGATGCAAGCAGCGAAGGTGGGTCCTCAACTGGCGGCGGTGGCGGTGGTGCCTTGAAGAAGGGTCCATGGACAGCCGAGGAAGACGCTACACTTGTGGACTACGTCAAGAAACATGGTGAAGGCAACTGGAATGCCGTCCAGAGAAACTCCGGCCTTGCCCGTTGCGGCAAGAGCTGCCGCCTCCGGTGGGCGAACCACCTCCGTCCCAACCTCAAGAAGGGTGCTTTCTCTCCCGATGAAGAACGTCTCATTGTCGAGTTACATGCCAAATATGGCAACAAATGGGCTCGCATGGCTAGCTTGGTACGTTCCATTCTTTTGTTTTTATATTGGCTCTCATGAAAATAGAATGTAAGTTACATTTGAAATGTCCGATCTGAATGAGCGACAATTAGAACAAATTAACATTGGCTCTCATCGAGAATTAAATTCACGTTTTTTTTTCTTCCGAATTGTCTGATCGATATGATCAGCAAATTCGAATGAACTAACATTAACTCTAGTTGAAGATCAAATCATGTTCCGTTCGAATTGTCTGATCAAAATGATCAGTTAATCGAAAAGTTTGTATCTATCTATCTATCTATCTATCTATCTATCTATCTATCTATCTATCTATCTATCTATATATGTTTCGTGTTTGATTATGAAATTTAAGGATGTAAGATTTGGTTGTGTTAGTTACCGGGAAGAACCGACAATGAGATCAAGAACTATTGGAACACACGAGTGAAGAGACACCAGCGTCAAGGGCTTCCATTGTATCCGCCGGATCTCCAGCCGCAGCACCAACCACCGCACCACCATCACCAGTCGTCTCATTCCACCCCCACCACACCCACCTCCTCTTTCTCCTTCCAAACCCAACTCTCCTCTGCAACTACTCCTACCTCCCACCCTTACCACCCCCACCACCACCAGCAACTGTCACCCACGCCACCGCCTCCGATCTCACCGCTTCCGTCCCCTCACAGCATCGGCTCAACCTCTTTCACGTTCCAAACACAAATCTCTTCACCAACAACACCAACTCACCACCCTCACCACCTCGTTGCTTCCTCTGCACCAATTTCGCCCATCTCTCCACTCTCATCTCCATCGACTACTAACAATAATGGGTTCTCAACGTTGGCTCTTTTCGACTTTTCGGCTCCAAGAACTCCTCCTGTTCTTCAGACTCCTCTACGCTTCAAGAGGTTTTCATCAGCTCCTGCTAGCACTGCCATTGCCAGCAACAACAGCAGCGTTAGCCTGCCATCGCCTACTTCGTTTTCATTGCCTTTATCACCATTGACATCCCCAAATGGTTCTCATATCGGTGGTGGTGGTGGTGGATTCACAGGACTATTGAGCAGTAGTAGCAGTGAGTTCCACAAGAACTTGCAAGAAGAGAATGAAAAGATGTGTTCATTATTCGCGACGGTTACTCAGCCTAATCAAGAGCTCCCTTCAAGCCAAATGATGCCAAATTCTTCTCCAGTGCATAACATGGGGATTGGCATTGGAAGCAAGTTGATTGGTAGGAGATTGAACAAGAAGAAATATGGGATTATCTCCAAAGACAGGCAGGGGAATCATGGGATTTCTGTGCCGAAAAACGGGTTGCTGGAGGATCTTCTGAGGGATGCCAAAGTGTTGGGAGTGAATGGTAATGATGGCCAGAGTTCGAGGGAGCAGAATGGTTTGCTTTTGCATGAACAGAATAATAACAAAGTGTTCGACTTTGATGGGTTTGGCAGTAATTGGGATAATTCCAACTCTCTTTCTTTATCTTCAGGTGAGTTAGTTTCATTATTTTTAAGTTTTTAATGCTTATTGTTAGATACTGATAATTACAGGTTTGTTTGAATTGAAAGCTCTGCTTTTCTGTTTAGAGATTGGAATAAAGTAGTTTGGAATTATGTGAATCAAATAACTAGCTTGCGTTTTGGGTAGTACTATAATAAGGACTCCTAAAAAGAGTCCTCAATGAGTACTCGAGTTACTTAATTTCAATTTTGTTATTTAATTTGAGGAAGTTGTTACTTAATTGGAGCTCCAAAATTTACTTAATTTTGAATATCGTTATTTAATTTTGATCGGTTACTTAATTTTGTGATAAATTAAGTAATCATAACTGTTACTTAATTGTTACTAAAATTACTTAATTTGAGTCTCAATTACTTAATTTATTAAATGTGTTCTCAATGAGGACTCTACCACCCTGTGTTTTGTTTTACTTTCTAGTTGTGATGCTTTTTAATTATCAGGTGCATTAACTCTGTCTAACTGCTATGAATCTCATTTTAATGAGAATGATACATTAGCATTTACACACCATCTCATCAGAATGTGTATACAAATGGAATGGAACTGGTTTGTTTTTTTTTCTAGGTCCAAGAATTTGGGAATAATACTAAGTTTAGTTTATAATGAAATTGATACAATTGAATCTCTGAATTTGAGATTTGTATTGAATTATATAGTTCCTTGTGAATTGATGCAATTGTTGCTACTTTGACATTTGATTTTCTTATCGTATTTCGAGTTTAGAGTGCTTTGCTGTTTAGGCTCTCACTATTAGTTATTAAACCTTCAATCTCTTAGCGCTAGAGACAAATTCAGAAAAACAAGGCTCTAAGTTTATCGGTTAGGCATTTATCTTGAAACTTTGTCTTTAATGAATGCAGGATTGGAAGGAAAGGTTGAAGCAACAAGCCAAACAAACACAACCACTTCTGAGGACTTGACCAAGCTGTTGGACACAATTCCATCCGCACTGCAGATTGAATTCAATGACAGTGGAGAAATCTCCAATGGACCATCCTCAGTCATAACAGATGACAACATCGGGTTCGATATGCAGCAGATAGCTTCGTTGTTTCCCACCACAACTGACCATGACAGGAACCTTGGATCCTGCTCTTGGGACAACTTGCCTAGGATCTGTTAACATTGCAAATTCATACGAGAGAATGATGAAGAAAGAAAGGAAAAGGCTTTTTAAGTTATGGGGTATTGTTTAGTGATACTCATTCAATACTGGATTGATGATGGGGTTTGTTCTAATAATAAAAACTCAAGGTTATTTCTTGTTAAAAGCTTTCTAACTTGCTCTTATGATATAATTTATTCAAAAATTGAACTAATCTTATATATAGTATCATCATGATTTATTGTTTTATGTGTATATGTTCATTTGTTTAACGAGGACTTTTTTTATTTGATTGTGTTCACAGCAGGAAATTTACTGTCCCGAGTGTTTATGACTGATATATCTAAGTATCTTGTTAATTGAGATGATGCAGGGTTACATCTGTTTATAATCATTAACTACTGATAAAGTGACTACACATTATCTCTAAAATCTTGCAACAAGTTATTTTATTCATAACATGCTTTCTTTTTATAAATTTTCTTGTTGAATCTTTTGAAGTTTCCATAGCAATTTATTGAGTTCCTAATGTCTCTTATAGATTGAGTTGTAAAATGTAGATTGAGTAGTAAATTATAAAAGCAAATAGCAGATTGAATATTTTTTTTTCCGAGGCCAGAGTCACCCGGCCATCCGGTATCCCAGAGTTCAGGCTCATTTAATCCCTACCGTCCAGACTAATCTAGGCTCGAAGCGAGAGACACAGCTCCTGACTAAGAGAGCGACTCCCCTAGGATTCGAACTGGGGAGCACACCCAGCTGAACCTTAAGGGGGCTAAGCTGTCAACTCAACCAACACCTCTTGGTTGCAGATTGAATGATTTAGTAGATTATATAGTTAAAAAGTACAGTGTGATCTATTTTAAAAATTATAATATATTTAAAATAGTAATATACAGCTTGAATGAACTAAAAATAGAACCGAAATTTCACTCTTAACACATACTAGAAGCGACTTTAATACTTATAGGTCATTTATTAGATAACATTTGCATTTTGATACTGCATTTTTTTAATTAAGGGTACCTTCAAGTCAACCCTTCCAAGGGCAATTAGCATTTTGGATATCAATCCAAAGCACATGAAACCAAGTCTTATCTCATTATTTCCAACCCTTTTCTGCCTTAGTAATTCCAGATATTTAAAATAAAACCAGTCTAAAAATACACAGAATTGCCACCAAAATTGAATGATCAAAAAGGGTACATGACACCAGTTTTATGCACATAAAATGTGGAGTAATCCAAGGCATTTGTGAAACTCACCTGAATTGGTGCCCACAGCAAAATCTGTCACTCACATGTATCTTGCTTTTCTGTCTTTTCTCTCCATCTTCTTCCCTCATTTTAAGGGAATGTGACTTCTAGAGAAAATATCATCTCTCACTCTCTGCCTTTGATTAGTAAATTTGAGTCTAAATGCAACTCATACATTCCCCCATTTTTAGCATTCTCTGTGGTTGCTGTTTTAAGTTCTTATCTTCATCCATATTTCCTGTTGTAAGGGTTTGATTACAGCTAATTCATTATTTTTTACCTTGAAATGGTATCTTTATTTTGGATTATTATTATCTTTGCAAGTCTTCACTAGGGACTATTTAGTAATGCAAATACTGATGCAGATCTTTTTCTGATGAAATTTGGCATTTATCAGCTTGATGACTGGACAGCAACAATGCTTTATACTCAGTATTCAATTAACATAAAAAATTGTAGTCTCTGGTGCAGTTGTCTTGGTGAAAGTTGTGTATTTTGTCATGAGTATTAGAGTAATTAAACAGTGATTACTTGTTACATTAATTTATCATTAAAGTCGCGGCATCTCAGAGTTGACAATATGTCTCTTCTTTGGCCTTTCAAACATTGACGATCTGTGAATCAGTTCGTTCTAATCAGGATATTTGATTTTATGTCAAGTCCAAAGAGTGTTCTCCCGTTCACAACCAACTACGAAAATGTAGAAACAACAAATATTCATGCTAACGCATGAACAATCACAAATATTCAAACACATAAATGCATAAAACAAGAAATTAACATATATTTACTGCAAGTATTTATATATGCATATATCCAAGTTTTCTAAGAAGAGAGCACATATCATTCTAGTTTTCGGACATAAGCGCAGAAAGCCAAGAATTTACATACATATTCATTCTATCTTCAAAACATTAGCTAAATGATTTCAGTTTGAGTGATCTTCCACTGAAAACCCAAATGTGTTCTCGCCGCTGTAGGTCATGTACAGGAAACCATCCTCATCTTTGTTCTCCTCATAAATTGCTGACATCATCACGGCTGTAATAACAGGAACCATAAATGAAATAATCAAAAATGAATATATGAATTTTTTTTATAAATATAAATCACACATATGAAACGATAGTCCTCTTACCAGTTGGCGGTAAAATATTCTTGACAAAGATGAATATGGCCTTCTCAGCACCTAGCTTTATCCTCTTCCGCACCACATACATGAATTGGCCGACAGTAAGGTCAGCAGGAACAAGATACCTGCAATCAGCAAGATGAGAGATTTACAACATGAATTTGCTCAAAGGAATATGATTCTTTGTGAAAGAGCGTAGACAACATACCAACAAACAATATAATTATTTGGAAACAACCAAAGATCTAGAACCTACCTCTCAATCCAACAGGGGCAATGGAGAACAACAAATTGACAAGATCTTAGCAAATCTCTACAGTTGAACTACAATCACCACAGATGAAAACAACCGATAATTGTGCCGTCTAGATGCCTTCTTAGGACCGGGATTTATTCAAGGAGAAAAACTCATTTTCTTTCCTATTTTGAGAGCTTAAGAACGTATTCTTGCAGGGAGAAAAGGAGAACGTTTTGGAGGGAAAGGAATTTCTTTTTTCTTCTTATCTCTTTTTTTTTTTCACATATATATTCAATATGAACAAATCTTTCTAGATCATACTGCACATTTTTTACATATAGGGCTATCATGTTGAACTTCAACTTAATTGGGCTTGCTCGACCCAATTAAGAAGCTCACAACCAATTACTTGTTGGTTAGACTCGTCAATTAACTCGATGACTAATGGACTCGAGTTCCACCCATTAACATCATGGGCGGACCCGACTTTTCAACATTTTCCACTTGCAGATGATGATATGATACATCATCATGCAACATAATTAACACATATATAACCACGCTCGATCCCCTCGTCATACAGACAAATAAATCGTGCGACCAACATACGTCAAGAGTACAAACACTATACACCTATTAGTGTAAAACAATAATCTTGACTAATAAATCCCACTGTTATTGTGTCTTCAATACAAGCTTCAAAATGTAAATAAAATTTATGTATGCATTTTTCTAGAACGTTTTTCAGAATCGCTGCTTCTGCTCGCAATTCTGATCTCAATGAAGTTTTACTCATGTTTACATATTATGACAGACAATGATAGACGCCTATGCAAATATTGAGACTGATGCAAATGCGTCATTAAAAACGATCTTCCCCCTTGCACTAGACAATTCACTTTAGCCAAATTCACTTACTCAGTGTATCATGCTTGATCAAATCAATCATAACCATTAACGGTACACTAAAGTAGTATAACCTAACTAAATGTTCCGAATGTCTTAAGAGTTTTAATGGTTAAGCTACCGAGAACCGTATGTTCATGGCATGGTCTCACATTAGGAAAAACGAAATCATTTTATACTCTTTTTCATCCATATAGTCGTATATAACACACATGGTATGATCATGTGTTATGGTATTATATCATTTCTTTGGAAGAACGCATGTTTATAAAGTTTATTAACATCACACAGAAACTTCGGTTAAAAATATTTCACCATCTTAACCTTAATCCACTATTTAACAAAATTACTTCTGTCTTTACACAGAATACGCTAAAAGACACTCAATTTTAACATATGATCATTTGATGATCAACATATGAGTTTATTTTATGGCATACGTTTCTTTTCATACGACTTTTCTTGCCATTTTACAAGGATCTCACAATTGTAAAATGCAAGACGACTTCTTAATTATGAACACGTTTTTGATTTCATGTTCAAAATCAGCCTCATATTAGTCTTTGCCTTACATATTACAAGACTAAGATAAACACTCGTGTAAATAAGTTACTTCTATGTCCAATATGCTCTTCTACTAACGAATGTTTACTCAGAACATTCTTATTTATGGATTGCAAACAATGAATTCCCAAAGAAAATATGTTTTTATTAAAAGACTGAAAATCATAATAAAAGAATATAGAGTATTATTTTACAATCTAAGCAGACCTAGAGAGACATGTCTAATGAAATCATATCTAAGAGCTTAGTAAATAGATCTGTAATCATTTATCGCATAGGAATATACTCTAAATTCACCTCTGCTCGGACAATTAGATCTCTAATAAAACAATATTTGATCTCGATATGCTTAGTTCTTCCATGGTACTTTGAGTCCTTAGAGTAAGCAATCGATGCTTAATTATCGCCTATAAATAGTCAAATGGTCTTGAAAGGCCATTAAACCCAACTGGTTAAGAAGCCTCTTCAACCAAATAACCTCTTGCACTGCGACAAACGTAGCTATATACTCGACTTTCATAGTAGACAATGTTACGCTAGTATGTTTCTTACTTTTCCACGACAGTTTCATTGTTAAGCAAAAATGTATATCCATAGATGAATTTTCTCTCATTTACATCTCCACCCAAGTCTATATTTGTGTGTCTTCTTAAATGCATATCCTTCCTTTGATAACACAGTAAGAAATCAGCAGTGCCCTTCAAGTATCGTAGAACTCATTTTACTGCTTTCTAGTGCAATATTCCAGGATTTGACTGGAATCTGCTTAACAAGCCAACTACAAAACAAATATCAGGTTTAGTACACATCATTATGTACATTAGGCAACCAATGACATTGGTACATGGAACTTTCTTCATTCGTTCATTCTCTTTTGCCATTTGTGGACACTTTTTATAGCTAAGTTCATGGTTCTAAGGTATTGGGGTTGCCACGATATTGCAGTTTTGCATGTAAAATCGTTCCAAAACTTTCTCAATGAACCTTTTTGTGAAACACATACAACCCGTTCAGAATGATCTCTTTTGATTTTAACCATAAGGATATATTTTACATTTCTCATCTCTTTTCTTTCAAATCTGGTCAAAAATCAGTCTTTGACACCCTTGATATAGGTCAGATCATTACCATCAACAAGAATGTCATCTACATATAACGTTAGAATAACAAACTTGTCTCCTGAGCGTTCGAGGTATACGCAATGGTCTTCATTGATCATTTTAAAATCGTACGAGATAGTCGCCTCATGAAAACTAATATACCATTTCCTTGAAGACTGTTTGAGACAATAAATAGATTTCCTCAGTTTGCAAACTTTATGATCGTTATTAGGGACTAAAACGTTCAGGTCATACCATATAAATTTCTTCGTCCAATTCCCTTTGTGGAACGCAATCTTTATATTCATCTAATATAACTCGAGGTCCACCGCGACAACTAACACTAATATCAACCTTATCGAGACAAATCTTACGACATGTGAGAAGGCCTCGTCATAGTCGATTCCTTCCTGTTGCGTAAACCCTTTGCAACTAGGTGACTTTTTCGCTTGATGGGCCTGCTATCAGCACCACACTTAATCGTATGTAATATGTATCCATTTATTCCTAATGATTTTTAGGCATTCGGGGAGTTCAACCAACTCCCACACTTAGTTTAAACTCATAAATGTCATTTTTCTTCATCGACTTAATCCATTCTTTCTTACTTGGGGATTCAAGAACCTCTCGCAGTTTGCGAGTGCTTCCTCGTCTAGTGGGAATATGGTTAAGAAAGCTTCACTCAATTAATCTATTGAAAAACGACGTCGTGGAACTTTAGACCTTACTGACTTACGTGGCGATTTCGCCTCTTGATACACAAATTGCATGTATTCATTAAGATTTGAAATACTCTCACAGGGAAAAAGATTCTCATTTTGATTTGTCACAGGAGCTTTAACTCCCATTCGAATTAGGATCTTAAACATTCGCACTAGCCTGAAGTGGAAAGTCTAAACTTTCACTCTCGATCCCAAAATCTCCCACTCGGATGGAGTGAACCTGAATGTTCAGATTCTTGTGTTTCATAGAAAGTGAAGTCTTTACTCACTTCTCTTACTTTTGGAAATTCTCTTTCAACGAATGTGACGTCTCGAGATTCGTACTCGATCGCCGTGTCATTTTCTTGCTCTCTCACTAGGACATATCATTTGGAGGTTTCAAGATATCTTATAAAAATTTATTTTCTATCCATCGGGCCAAGCTTTCCATGCTTATTAGAGGTGTCATAGGCATAGGTTGCACAACCTTACGGCCTTAAGTAAGATAAGTCGGGCTTGCAACCTGTCCACATCTCATAAGATGTGGCAATGAATTTAGATGAAATGCGGTTTAAAACATAAGTTGTTAGCAACACTTCTACCAAAAAAAAAAAGATTGGCAAGTTGATTTCAACCATCATTGATCTTACCGTATCAATGAGTGTTCTATTTCTCCTCTCTGTTACACTGTTTTGTTGTAGGATCCTAGGAATTGACAATTTGTGACAAATTCTCATTTAATCATATAATGCCTTGAATTCCTCAAAGGTATTCCCGACCATAATTGGTTCTTAAGGCTTTAATTTTCCTATGTAGTTGATTTTTAACTAGACTCATAAATCTTTTGAAGCACCTTATCGCTTTAGAGTTATGAAAAATCAAATAGATGTGACAATAACGTGTATAGTCATCTGTGAATGTGATGAAGCAGTATTCTCCATGTCGTGTTCTCACATTCATTGGTCCACAAATGTCAGAATGAATAAATCACAACAGATATTCAGCTCGTGTTGTTTTACCAAAGGGCTTTCGCACTAGTTTTTCCTCAAGGCAATTTTTGCAAGTTAGTAACTTGACTTTTCGTAAATTACCCAATAGGCCAGCCTTGGGTAGACGGCCCATACGGTCTTGACCAATATGGTTAAACCTTGCGCGTCATAGGTTAACATCGTTCATACGATTCAATGATTTAGTAACAAAAGAAAAAGTAGCATTATTTTTATTTACATGCTCCACATCTATAACAATAAAATCATCCATGGCAAAACAAGAGCCACAATAAGTACCACCCAAAAACAAAGCTACCTTATCATTCTCAAAAGACAAAATAAATCCATTATACATCAAAGACAATAGAAACCAGGTTCCTTCGTATCCCCGGAGCATAGAGGACATCATGTAGCAACAATCTTTTGCCACCACGCAAGGTTAGCATACAAAAGCCAATACCTTTAACCTCCACTTTTGCATTGTTCCCAATATATATCCACTTTGTTCCCTGAGAGACTTTCCAGAACTAGAAATATGCCTCACGTTCTTTGCTCACGTGGTCGCTCATGAATCAATCACCCATTGAAGATGACATTCAGTTAGGAATACAAAACTTGTCACACAAGTATAATTTAAACATGAGTAAAGGTTTTGTACCTTATTAGAAGCATTGCAGCTTTTCGCAATGTGCCCCATTTGTTGGCAATTGTAGCATTTCATCTTAGAAATGCAGGGCTTGCCCTTGGCCTTTTTCTTTTGTTGCTCATTTTGTTTTTGTTTACCCTTGAAATCCTTACCTTTGTTTCTAAAGAAGAATGCCATTTGCTTTCTATTCTCTTTGCTGGTTGAGTCTTTTTGAGACCTAGAGTGAGCTACATGAGCATCAGTATTGATCTTGAGTGCCGCAATACGATCCTCATCTAGCTGAAGATGATGGACAACGTCATTAAAAGTTTAGATATTAGAAGCTTGCATTAAGTGCAGCTCCATGCGATACTAACTGTTCGACAGATAACAAATTACAGCTTGGACTTTGTGCTTTTTGGTCAGCTTATGATCGACATCACTAAGCTCACTGATCATATTCCCCATTTTCCTGCGGTGCTTCTTCATTGTATGATCAAGGCGCTTCTGGTACGTCTCAA
>CAODLS010789967.1:10000-13103 GCA_948243855.1 Flueggea neowawraea | reverse complement strand
AAAAACATAAAATTAACTCTTCAATCACCAAAAATAAAAATTCAAATTTTTACCCAAATTTATTTAAAATAATTATCCAAAAATAATTATCCACCAATAATTATTCAAAATAATTACTCCAAATATAATTACCCAAAAATACTTATCAAAAAAAAATATTACAGTGTGTTTTAAGCACAGGGTTACTTAAAGAAGCTAAAGTTTGTGGTTCAAGTCAACGCCTGTTCGATGGTGCAAGAGTATCTTCGATTAAAGGACGGTTTGAAGTAGAAGATGAAGGGTCAAGACGACTAAATTGATTTTGGATAGCCTAAAGAAATTCATTTTTGTTATATCTAAGTTCTTATTGGATGGCTTTTGATATTTGGAAAGGTTTGAAAATAGGAAGTTTTTTGGCTTCTAAAAGTTTAGAAGTGGAGTTAGAAGAAGATGAAGAAACTGTGATAGTTTGAAATTGCATTTGTTGTTCCATGCGGGAAATTTGTAAACCTATTGTATTGAGATGATAATTTGTAAAATTATTTTGTGAAACAATATTTTTGATATTGGCAGTCATTTTCTTTAGGGATTTTGTAAAGGTTGAAAATCAATTGATTGATCACCAATCTAAATGGTTAAATTTCACAAAGGAGGATGGTCAGCTTGGATAGTTGTGTCATCACTCAAATTCCAAACCTTATTTTTGTTTCTTGTAGTAATTGGATTAATGGTTTTTGAAAATGGATAAGTAATATTATTCTGTTGTGCATAAAATAATTCAAACCAATCGAAGAAGAGGATTTGAACCTTATGCTTAGAAACAAAATTATAAAATTCTGTTTGTATTTCTTGTCTATTATTTAGAAAGTTATTAAAAAACCACATTATTTTTTTCATTACGAGGAGAATAAAAATCATCTTTGAAAAAAAATTATCAACTTGAAATTCATTTTCCAAGACATTTAACTCATTTGCAATATTTTCAGTTACTGCTGAAAAAGTAGGCAAACTTGGAGGAGAACTAGCCTCGGCTTTTTCTTGATTTTGTGTTGTAGTTGTGTAAATTGGTTGTGGAATCCTAGAAGAGTAATCTGCATTTTGAAGGCTTGAACTAGGAATATCAAAGGTTGAATACATTGGTTTTGTAAAAGGAATATTTACGACAGTAGGAAGTTTTGAAAGTCTTCCTAAGTCTATAGTAGAAAAGGAAGATGCATCATCATAAATATTAGAGATAAATTAATTTCTACCAAAAGAAAGTCTGACACGACCATCTTGAAACTATGTAATTTCTCTAAGCCTAGTATTAGGCAAAGAGGGTTTTGGAGGTTCAAAAGTAACTGCTCCTTCCAATATCCATTCCTCAGGAAGGTTAACGTCATTCCACTTTATGGGTAGTGGTGTGACAACATTAGATCTGGATAGATATGTTTGGAGTAAAAGGGTTTCACCTTTTTTACTTAGATTAAGATGTTTTGAACCGAAAGCAGATTCCATGACTTCGTAATAAACACGATAAATTAAAGCAACAAGAATAGACCCTTCAAGCATCTTGTAATTATGTGTTTTAATTTGTAAAACTAAAGTTTTTAATATGTTTGGATCATTTAGATAGATAGTAAGATTTGCGTAACAATCAAATGAAATTGGACCATTACATAAACTAGATTCAACTGAAGTCAAAAGAGAATCTTTAAAATCTATAAGCCTAGTATCACATAATACAGCAAGAATTGAAGTATTTAATCCTTCTTTTGTAAGAGGTTTGAAACCAACTTGGACAAGACCAATATGAACATATTTGAAGTTCTTCTCTCTTTTTTTTTTTGAATAGAATCTTTTGAAAGTAAAGGAATGGTTTCATAAGGTTTTGAAAGTTGTATATCTCGATCCTTAGTTTTAATAGAAAAATTAGTTTTGAAAAAAATGTATTTGGAGGTTTTATAGATCTGATCTCTATGGATCTTTGGTATGTGCCAATCATCGATAGATTTTTGAAAATCTTCTATGACATACTCTTCACTATTAATAATCTTCTTTAAACTTGTAGAAGTGGCAGAAGAGTTTGAAAAGGAAGTAAATATACAAAACAAATCCATTAAACCAAATTTTGAAATTAAATCTTCCTACGGTTTCTTGGTTTTACTGCTTCTCAGGGTCTTACTACCAACTAGTGTCTTTCACTTTAAAGGACCCAGAAAGATTCAACCTCTCAACAAAGCTTAACAAATAAATAATATAAATCTACTCCCTCCCCTTGGCTCTGATACTAGGGATCCTCAGGATCAAAAGGGGGAAATTAAGAAGAAAAGAGTATACACACACACACACACACACACATTGATATGGAGCACATGTGCTATGGGGGTAAACGTAGCCTTTGGTATACCAATGCACTATCAATGCCAAGTTACCAGGGTATTATGGTAGCCTGTGTCTGACCAAACACATGTACTATGTTTCTGATTAGTGGCGTGGACCACACCTATTATGTATATCTCTATTTCTAGTCTCGTATACGCTTCCGATATCTTATATATATAGTTAATTAGTTAGTTAGTTAGTTAGTATGTATGATTGCCTGTTGTTTGCTTTGTTTGCGAATAATTTCGAAATGAAATTCAGAACTATTACTATGTATTTAGCGTGTATATGTATACACACTTATATTTGCATTGTTTTCAATCTGTTTTCAAAAATGTTTATGTAAGGTCCGAAAGAAAAGCTGCATTGTCATTTTCTCACTGAGTTTACTCACCCTCCCCCTAACCCCCTGCCCCCCCAAATCTTTCAAGTACACTTTTTGACATCAGCAACTATCCGACATTCTAGATCTCAGTGAGGCACCTTTGCTAGTAGTGAATGCCTTTTGTTTGGGCTCTAGTTTTGTTTTTGGTATTAGAGCTCCACAATGGGTTCTGTTGGTTTTTTGGGTACACTACTGTATTTTGGCTTTTGAATTTTATTGATTAATATTTTACTTGTATTTTGATATATTAAATTATATTTTGATGTTTTATTCTCAAAAATCTATATTTTATTTATTTAAAATTATTATATTTCGTTAGTAAATGTTTTATATCTTATACCATATGTTGATAATGGTTTAATAAATGAATAAGTT
>CAODLS010789967.1:0-5000 GCA_948243855.1 Flueggea neowawraea | reverse complement strand
CTAATTTTGAAGGAATATCTATTGAAGATCACTTGAATACTAACTGACAACATATTAAATACTAATTCAATACTATTTTAAATTTGATTGAATACCGTTTACACAATTCTCATTTTCAACGTAAATTGAAAACCACTTGAATGTTAATTGAAAATAGTTTAAATATCACTTGAATACTATTTCAATATTATTTGTGTATCATTTAGACAACCATATTTTTAATGGATACTGATTGAATACCAAAAAAATACTAATTGATTTTCAATTGATTTTTAATTTTTTGTATTAAATCTCTCTTTCTATATCAATTTATTTCCGGATATAAGTATTTAAATAATAAAAAAATCTTGTCTTTCTACAATAATTTAATATATTAAATTACAAATATGCTACCTAGTCATAAGTTAACATTATATGGACAAAATAATAGACGGATATGGTTGGGGGTGCCCTCGACGCCAGCGAGACCCATATATGTAGTATGGGGTCTCGCGGGTGATAATAGAGCTCCCTCATGTTGTCGTCACTGGTGAAGTCGTGAGGGAGTGTCACGATCTGAAAACAGACCATGACTGGCGTACGAGATGAATCATATAAGAAAATCCGACCCATCTTGCACAAGCCTCGGAGATCGTATATTCTAACCAGATTATTCATTTATTAAAACATTTATTAAACTATTACAGGAAAAAGAATAAAACATATTTTATAATTTAAAACATATATTTGTATATATATATACAAGTATAACAAAATAAAATCATAATATCATACAACCAAAATATAAAGTGTAAACTCAATAACCCAATAGCAACCCGGTATGGAGATCTATTGCAGAATATACAGAGCCCGACCAAAATGGCACTCACTATCAAAAGGAGCACCTTACTGAGAACCAAAATGTTGAACGGTCACTGGATGCCGAAATATACCTGAAAATGTTAGGAGAATAGGTCAGATAAATCTCAGTGAGGGACGACACATAAGCCGTTTTGAAAATAGTTCAAAATACCGCAAACATATAGGTATAATATAATATACAAACTACTAATAATAATATTCTTGAAAACGTTTGCAAATCGTTTACAAACAAAGCTGACAACATACGATCAGACAATATTGTCATACAAAAAAACTTTATATACATAAAATTATGGAGTCAGATAATGAGACTAGATTCAGATCTCAAATCATACATGGACTAGTGCCACAATAAATCAACTCACATGTGTTAGCTAGACACATGGTTACCATCTTACCCTGGTAACTGGGTCTTCACAATGGTATATCAAAGGTTACGCTTATTCTCGTAATGCAGGTGTCCCAAATCAGAAAAATATATAAAATAATATTTTTGTATCAAACGAACATACAGAGCAGAAATTATTTTACAAAAAAATATATTTAATATTTATTTAAATATATATCAAAATTCAAAAAATAAAATACTGAATAGTATTTATCACAAAAGTCAGATTATTAATTAGCCAAATAATTATTAGTCAGATTACAGATAAATGCCCAAACACAGCAAAAATGATAAGATTTTATAAGACATGGTCTAAGTATTTTAAACCACATGTCACTCATCTAAAGTCCAAAGCTAAACCAATCACGCACCACTAGTAAGGGGCTGGTCTCGATGGCAAGAACATAAAGCTAAAATAAATATAAATCAGACGAGGTCAAAATATGGTACTGGTACTGTGGCGATACTAAATGTATGAAATGCAAATGTAAATACAAATGCAGATATTCGTTAGACGTCGAAAAAATCTATTTCGATTGAAGATTTATCGCTCTCGTCTCGAAAATCGAAATCTATGTAAAATTACAGTTCAGTGTCTCAACTTCTGCACAATTACCTTTTAGTCTCTAAGACCTCGAAAAAATATGGGTTAGCCCCAAATTTTTCAAAATTTATAAATTAGTCATCTAAATATTTTAAAATTATAAATCAAACCTCCTATTTTTTGAAATTACAAATATAACTTTAATTTTCTTAAAATTACAAATGTGGATTCCTATTTTAGAAAATTACCATTTGTCTAAATGTAAAATATTAGGCAAAGTTCTCAAATTATTTTGAATCATGTAAAATTATATATTTGGTCCTTTTGATAGAAAATCACACTAAAACGTCCTTAAACCCGAACCGATCGTGGCCCAACATTTTTAATCTATTCAATCAACTCAAAATGCCCTCAGACACTGAAATATATCATCAGTTTCATCCAAATCAACAACAAAACATTCAATTCATCCTTACAAGATTCGGGTCAAAATGAACCCATTTCAAAGAATCAATAAATCACCATTTTCAGCTTATGTTTATGTTTTCCCATCTTAAATCCATCAAAATCTAACAAGACCCACTTCAATTCCATCCAGAAATCCTCTCAAAACTGAAGCTTTAAGCTCCACCAAACCCACGAATTTTCAACAAACCCAAATGATATATTGACAGAAAATAAAGAAAAGAATTAACTTAAATTCAAATCTTTACCTCAAATTGAAGAAACGAAGAAGAAAGCAATGAGTGAGAGGCGGAGAAAATGGAAGAGAATCGAGTTTCGCGGTCTAAAGGAATGAAGGAGAGAAGAAAGGAACAAAGAGAGTGATCGAAGTGCAGCAATGTATCGATGTATTTTAAAAAGAGGCAAAACGGTGTAATGAACTATTGTCTTGACCCAAAATCGGGTTGCAACCGGCGTACGAGGTGAACCGTCTATGGAAGCCTGACCCATCTTGCACAAGCCTCAAAGATCAGACAACTGCCCAAATTCATATTATTAGTCGGCTTATTAATTATGTTAAAACGTTATACAGATATTAAGTTTTAAAAAAATAATATCCCGAATATCAAAACATAGTTATAATATCAAATATTAAATAAGTAATTTAAGTGAAACCGTTAAATATTATTTATCAAATACAAAGTCATAACTCACTACCGGGTGTAAAGCATCTAACATAATAGAAACTCTAACCCAAACAATAGGGCAGTCACTACTGACAAGATACCTCACTGAGTGCGAAAGATCAACTACTCCCTATCAAGAACACCTGAAATACGAAGTAAAATAAACAAGGAAAAAGAAGGGGGTAAGAACCCAGTGAGGGATAACACTCCAGATCGCCTCATACATGCTTCACAAAAACCGTTTTGAAAATAATTTAAAAATATCACATATAGATATAAGTGTATATACGTATACACACTATATAGAATAATAATATTTCTAAAAATCAGTTCAAAATCCTTCGCAGACAACAAGCAGTCACCCAAATTGACTAAATCGCAAAGTTAAATAAAATATTTAATTTTCCAAATCCAAAATAAACAAAATATTTCCCTTTCAAAATATTTTCCAAAAATTACGTTTAATTCCCAAAGATTTTCAGAGAGAAGTACCAAAATGTTCTCAAAGGGGAAATACCATAATGTTTTCGGAAAGAAATGCCAAAATATTTTTCAGAGAGATATACCAAAATATTTTCAAAGAGAAATGTCAAAAGTTTAACGAGACCAATAATCATATACGTCGAGTCAACTGGACTCGGTAATAGCCACTTAGGCGTCATGGTATAGCCACTAAGGCTAGTATAAGCCACTTAAGCACAAAGTAAAGCCACTTAGGCGGATGGTACAATATTGTTGTACCAATGATATGCTACTCCGTAGCTGGGTGTCACAAATCAAAATGCTTGCCAAAAACATTTGAAATACAAATTCAAAATATCCAAATAGGCAACATATTGAACAAACAATCTATTCACCAAAAATTATATGAAACGTCAAGACAAAATATTTCTTACCAAATTACATTTGGTTCCAAAAATAAATCCTTAGTACATAAACTTCACTTGTTTTAGAACAAAACCTTTTATTTTAGAAAATATTCTTAAATCCAAAAAGAACATTTTCTATAAGCATACTTTGAAATCCATATCAAACAGTTATTATCGAAATCATAATAAACATTAAAACTGTAATAACTTGATTTTTTTGACTATTTTTGGGTAAATTTTCCGTTGAAATTTTTTTTCGAATTAATTATTTTTGACGGATTAATTTTAATTTAAAATATCATTAAATTAATTAATGATATTTTAAATTTTTCTTTGGTATTAATAGGATTTTTGAAGTGTATTGGGAAGTTAAATTGAGTGAAAAATTGTTGGAATTGAAAAAAAGAAAGAAAATAAAATGGGAGCTGAACTACAGGTCGTTCAGCATGTGGATCAAACGGCGTGTCGTTCGGCGCTTATGTGCACTGTCGTTCGGTTTAAAGAAAAACGACGTGTCGTTCGTTCTGAAGAGGAAACAACAAGTCGTTCGCGTCGACAGACGGTCATTCGTTCGCTAGAGAAGAAAATGACATGTCGTTCGAGTCGCCAGACGACCGGTCGTTCACTTCCACAGGAGCCGAATTCTCACTTAACAAAACGACGCCGTTTTGACTTAAACCCAGCAGCCAATTTTTCTTTTTCTTCTCTTCCTCTTTGTTCTTTTCTTTTCTTCCACCACCGAAACTGACTCTCTCTCTCGTCTTTCTCTCACGATCTGACTCTCTCTCTCGTCTCTCTCTCTCTCTTCCTCGTCAGCCGAACAAGCCACCGGAGGTAATCTCTCTCTCTCTCTCCTCTTTTCTTTGGTTATTTCTTGCATTTTTGGAGAGTGACCGAATGGAGATTTTGATTTTTGGAGCAATTTTTTGATGTTCTCGGATAGATTTTTGTTGGGTTTTGATGGGGAGAGTTAGAGGAACATGAATCTAAGTTAAAAATGGAAGATTGGAGGATTTTTTATGGAAGGGCAATTCGATCTCAATTGATTTGGAGAGTTTGGCTCGGTTTTTGGATGAACCGAGGTTAGATTTAGACTCCTTAGGTGATTTTGATTTGAATGGTATGGTTGAAAACATTGAGTTATGCTTGGCTCGAGATTGGGGACTATTTGGTGTTGTTTTGTAACGAAAGGACTAAATGTGAAGTTT
>CAODLS010789656.1:0-14244 GCA_948243855.1 Flueggea neowawraea | reverse complement strand
TTATTATTATTATTATTATTATTATCCTGTTATGAAAATTTATGCTTTTAAGAAATTTGAATTTTTATTTAATTTTCCGCATTAAATGGTTTTAATTATTTTCAAACTATTTTAAATTCATTCGTAATAGTTTTGAATATGTATTATGTCCACTGAGACTTGTATGAGATGAGCTAGACTCCCATAGACGGTTCGCCTCGTACGCCGATCATGGTCCAAAAACGGGTCGTGATAGTTAAAGTAATGAAAACAATAAAGATAAAAGTGTTGGGGCTTTTGAGGTTTCAACTCAATACTCTGATTTGCTCAACTTATGAAAGAGTGATTGAGATTGAATGTTCTCTCCTCAAAGCTAGTCTAAAGCCTCTCTTAAGATCATCTAAGCCATCCTTACAATTATTAAGAGGGTTCTCTCGTCAACCTCACTTAATCAATTTAGAGTCATTAAGCCTCCTAGGAATTTCATCGAACACCTCATATGCATAGATTATTTCTAACTTAAACCATACAAGTTTAATGCTTGTGGGCCTTATCTAACATTCATATATTGATTCCTCAACTAGGCTTACTAAAACTACAATTATGGTGATCAAGCATAATCATAGTCAAGCATAATAAGCTAATAAATCAAATCCACACACAAAAACTACAAATAAGGCAATAAAGCACAACACCCTATCACAAGATTAGAAAATCATTGTCTAGAGTCTACATCTCTAGACCCTAACTATAAAAATCAAGCTAATATGATGAAATAAAAATAAAAATAACAATACCCATTAAAAGAAAACATTAGATTCAAATACAAAACTAGAAAGAAGAAGATAAATCAAACCCATAAGCCTTGATGAACAATACCCAATAAGGAAACTTTGGGTGATGTGATTCTCCTTTTGCTTCCATTTAATCTAAGCTAAGAAATTAAAAATGTTCTTGAAAATATAAAACCCTACTTTGTAAAATAAGGAATGATGTAAAAGGTACCCAAATGGGTGATAAGGAGGGTATTTATACCCCTTAACATGACATAAAAATCCTACAAGAGAAATCTCAAAAGTGCCCCTTGGTCCCCACAAAGTTGTCTTTTAGCGTTATTTTTTTCCCACACTGGAGGGGCATCACGGAAATGCTTCACGATCGTGAGCAATGACCGTGATGCCATCACGGTCAGCATCATGACCGTGATGACTCACTGGTTTGTTGGACTTTTGAGTGCTGATCACATCCTCTCATCATGGTCATGACTGCAGGGTGTGACGACGAACATTGCTCGCATTTCTTTCCTTGATCTTGCAACTTTTAAAAAATCTTTCTCAGGCATTTTTATCATATTTCCTCAACAATCCATGCATTCATTTACCCTACGCAAAACACAAAAAGAAAATAAATTTGTGGACAATTAAACACACTTAGAGCCAAAATGCTATTGCTTAATGCTTGAATAACTTTGTAAAATTATCATACATCAAAGAACATCATTATATTCCTTTTTATTTTTGATATATTAATATTTGTTTACCTCAACCGTAATCCAAAAATCTTATCTTTATGGTGCCAAAGCTATTCTTGTGAAAGGAAAAAAAAAGCATAAAACAGATTGGTTTTTGAAATTCACCAATCAAATTATTACAGTACATGCAATCAAACAAAAATTGGGTATTGACAAGTGATGAACACATATTTATATATATATATATATATATATATATATATATATATATATTTATGGGCATTAATTTATATTGTTTTGAGTATGAATTGAGCTTTTGTCATTAGTTTTGGTACTTTTACGCTTTATATTGTGATTTTCAGGTTAATTGATGATGTCTTGACGAAACGAATGAAAACAAGTCGAAACGGGGGTTGAACGATGACATTTGAGGCATTGGGAGTGAGACACGACCTTGGAATGACAAGACACACCCGTGAGAGACTTGACGAAGCAAATCCGTGAACAAATGGACACACACGGACATGAATTTGCAGTCGACGACCGTGGGAGAGGCCGTGTAACCCACTAGAACTGGAAAACTGAGGGACACAGACAAGAATTCTTGCACGCAGTCAGGAGGGGTTAGGGCACAAATACAATCCCGTGTCCGTGTAATTACCAAGCCATGGAGCAGTCAAGACACGGACAACAACGCATTACACGAACATTTTTTGCTCGGACACGGATATAAACCGTGTCCGTGTCTTGTGATTAAGCCGCAAAATTGAAGGAATTTTGGTGGACACGAATAGAAGCTGCTTGGCCGTGCCCGTGTCTTATCCTAGATACCCTAAATCGCCTATTTAAGTGGGTTTCGACATTCATTCAAGGGGAGCCAACTTGGAGACAGAAATACATATCTTTAGAGGCCAGAGAACATGAGAACAAAGGAGAACATCATTGGGCATCAAGAACGAAGGGATTTCGCAAAGAATTGGAGGATTCAATCATGGGTTTCCTTCTCTCTCTAGATTTCTCTTTGATCTTGTTGTATATCTCTCTATTGTTATGAACTAATTATATTGTGTACCTAGATGTGATGAACCCTAGGCAGATTATGTGATGTTGAATTGTGTTATTCATTCAATTGTTTTATGGTTTGCGAATCAATTTTGATTTATAATGCGTATTGTTGAATTGATTGTTGCTAGCCTTTCGATTCCAATATTGTTTCGTGCATGTGCAATCGAGAGATTCTGTGTATGATAGAGCGTTCATAATTGATAGGAGTTGTATGCAAGTCTAGAGATAGGTCGACATAAATCCTCCAGATTAGGGTCAAACCTAATAGTAAAATTCATAGAACATAATGTTAAAGCAACGATAGGAGTTTTAATTAGAAAGAGATTCCAGTTAATCAACCTAGTCGTTAGGCATTAGCTAACTCGAGAGAGAGATTAATATACCTTAGAAATTTTCACGGTCCAATTGCCTGAATGATTGTTTGAATAACAAGTCCTTATCACTTAATTCGGTCCAGGGGGATTCAACGTCTAGGTGCCATCTTCCCATCTTTTATTCTATCATTTAATTTGAGTTTGTTCTTATTTATTTTATAGATTTGAAATTATTTATTTTGTCGGCTAGATAATAGAGGAAGAGTGAGTAGCTAATAATCGTAGTCTCTGTGGGATACAACACTCGGTACTCAAGGGTCCACTTGCTATAGATGATAGGTACACTTGCCTTAGTCTTTAGGTGTAAGCCTACAAGAACACCAACAAGAAATTATTGTAACCCATTAATGGATTGCAATTTAAGTGAAAACGTAGAAGCTTTTGCTTTCTGCTACAAATATAATGGAAATAGAGAGTTACAATTCCATTAAATGGGTGAAAGCAATCAATTCTATTTCAGCTTTGCTTAGTATCATTGGAAGTTCCATCAGGCCATCACCCACTGCAATGTATGCTGCAAATAAAGAACCTAAACATACATATTCACAGAGAAGTTAAAGTTCGTCTTCCAAGAGATGCTGGCCTTCTTTGACCTTGGCAATACATTGATCCAAATCTATTTCTATCTCTTCTTCTACTATGTGTTGGGTGAATGTTTGGATTCAATTCAATTCTTTGAATTCTAAAACAAGGCATAGGTCACAGAGGGGTTTGTGTGTGACTCCTTCCTTCTTTCTCTATGTGTTCCTTTGCCTGTCTGGTCTTGTCTATAGGGCATATTATTAATTAATTTGATTTATTATGGCATACCACATTGCTATGATATGCCCAAAAAGAAGTTAAGAATTAAAAATCCAGTGATTTTGTTCCAATGGAGTTTTTTCACCTGCTGAGTTATATATAGACAGGAAAATGATAATCTGATAATAATATTAAATTTTAAGTTTTTGTGACAAAGAGCAAATTCGAAAATAAGATACCGACTTTTTAAAATAGATAGATAAAGTTTAAATTTATTATTGAAATGATTACAAATTATTAGATTTTTCAAAACATATAAAGTTTACATTTTTTGTTGAGATAATTATAACTTCTTTTAAAAAGTCAATAGATTTGTAATTACTAAAAAAACAAGGATATATTTGTAATTATAAAAAATAAACAAGGGTATAATAGTTTAAAAAAGTTTTCTCTACATTCGTACATTTATATATGCTGTGATTATAGAGTGTTAATAATTTTTCCTTTTCAAATGAACTTTTTATTAATTAAACCATTATACTTGGCGAATAAATTTACTTATTTTTGATAAATAATAAAAAATTCACTCAATGTCCTTATATTGGTTATTTAATTAACTTTGTTAATCTTTTAGTTTTAATTTAATAAACTAAGTATATCATCAATTCCATCATATGACGAAGTCAAAATTTTAAGATTTTCTCTCAATTATAGTTTAATTCATATCTAGAAAGAAGAATTGAATATAGGTGCGTATATTACACTTTATAATAGGTACATGATTGTATAGTGTAGTTAGTTTCTAAACAAGGAAACTATAGTCATACAATCAATGCTGATTTATAGGACTAATTAGCAAATTTTTAGGGCACTATTTTTAGGAAGTAAATCTGTCTAGTTGACCAACTCTAACGTACAGAATTCAACACTCCTTCTCAAGCTGGCTTGAAGATATATTCCATAGCCAACTTGCTGACAAGGAAATTGAATTGCTTGCAGGGTAGTCCTTTTGTAATGATGTCTGCAGTTTGTTGTGATGTAGGCGCATAAGGTATGCATATAAGGCCTTCTTCAATCTTCTCCTTAATGAAGTGTTTATCCACTTCAATGTGCTTTGTCCTGTCATAAAGAACTGGATTATGTGCAATTGAGATAGTAGCTTTGTTATCACAATAGTTCTTCATAAGAATTGTAACAAGTACCTGTAGCCCTTTTAGAACTCTTTTAATCCAAATAGCCTTACAAATCCCACGTGCTAGGGACCTTATTTCTTCCTTAGCATTGCTCCTTGCAACAACACTATGCTTTTTACTTCGCCATGTCACTAGGTTCCCTCCAATAAAGGTACAATACCTAGAACTTGACCTTCTGTCAAAGGTATTCCCTGCCCAATCACCATCTGTATAAACTTCTATTTGAAGGTTATTTCTCTTCTTGAACATCAGACCTTAGCCATGACTTCCTTTTAGTTACTTTAGGACCTTATTGGTAGCTTCAAAGTGAACTTGACCAGGTGAGTGCATAAACTGACTTAAGAGACTCAAGTCAAATGCTATGTCAGTCTGTTATGAGACAAATAAATTATTTTTCCCACTAGCCTCTGAAAATTTTTCTGTCAACCACATCTTTAGGATTGGCAAGTTTGAGCTTTACGTTAGGCTTCACTGGTGTCTCAACCGTTTTGCACCCTGGCAGTCCTTTTTCATTTAGGAGGTCTAAGATGTATTTCCTCTGGTTTACAAATATCCCATCTTTAGATCTGGCTAACTCCATCCCTAAGAAGTACTTCAAGGGACCAAGATCTTTGAGTTCAAATTCTTGAGTCAGTTTCTTCTTTGGCCTCCTTATTTCTTCACAGTCATCACCAGTGATGATAATATCATCCACATAGATAATTAAGATAGTGAGTTTACCTTCTAGTGATCTTTTATAAAACGTAGTGTGGTAAGCTTGGCTCTGACAGTAACCTTGATTCTTCACAACCCTTCTAAACTTGTCAAACCACGCCTTTGGAAACTGTTTTAAATCATACAATGACTTTTTTAGTTTGCACACATTATTCTTGCCATTGATTCCTTCAAATCCTAGAGGCACACACATAAATACTTCCTCTTTTAGGTCCTTATTTAGGAAAGCGTTCTGTACATCAAGTTGATACAAGCTCCAATCTAAATTGACAGCCAGAGACAATAGGATTCTTATAGTATTTATTTTTACTACCGGAGCAAATATTTCCTGGTAGTCCACACCATAATTTTGTGTGAATCCTTTAGCAATTAATCTCACTTTTCTCCTCTCAACACTGCCATCTGCTTTAAACTTCACTGTGAACAACCATTTACATCCAACAAGCTTTTGACCCTTAGGTAAATTGACCAGGTCTCAAGTCCCATTCTTCTCTAAGGCATGGATTTCTTCCATAACTGCTGCTTTCCAGTCTGGATCATTTAATGCCTCTTGAATATTTCTTAGAATGAATAGGTTAGTGACCTCAGAGACATATGAGCTATGATTTTGAGATAGCTTATTATAGGAAACATGTTTAGAGAGGGGGTGGTTTGTACAAGATTTCTTGCCTTTTCTAAGTGCTACAGGGAGGTAGTGATCTGCAGGAAAATTATCAGAAGTGGGAACAAAATGTTCAATATCAAAGACAACAATAGGTGTAGGATCAGAGAGGTTACAAAGTTACTATAGCCATTCTCCAGGGAATGTGATTGGTTTTAATTGTGATCAGTCTGTAACTGATCAGGTTGTGCTTGGGCATTATCTCTTTGTCGATGCTTCCTCTTTGTATAAACTAGAAGCTCATTATTGTGTTCCTTAGGAAACGATTGCAATGTTTCTCCCCTGTGTTAGAGTCAGCATTACCTTGCATCGATATACTAGGAGTTTCAGGAATTTGAGTGTGTTCATTGGTTAAAATCATAGTAGGCAGAGGATTGGAGACAATATCCCAAAAATTTACTTTATGTTCTTGACTTCTAATGTTCTCCCATTAGCTTCTATTATTCTCCTATTGACTTCCACTATTTTTCTGTAATGATTAAAATCTTCAACAATTTTCCCTTCATAATGGTTAAACAGATCTAAATCTTGCCAAAAACTCATAAGGGAGTTAAAGTACTTTGTAACATAGTTCTCTCCTTAGCAAGTCTCATCCAGTTTCAAGGTTAGCTCATGTACCTGGGATTGGTTGCCTAAGTCAAAGCACATCTGATTCACATTGTCCCACAATTCCTAACAGTGTGGTAGCACATGTAATTGGAGTTGATTTCCTCCTCCATAAAGTTGACTAGCCAAGTCATAACCATGGAATTCTCTGTGTCCTAAGTTCCATGAGTAGGATTATCAATGACATGCTCCTTCTTATCCCCTATGATGTAGCCAATTTTTCCCCTTCCTCTAATATACATACGAACTGACTTGGACCAACACAGGATGTTGTCTCCATTCAGATGTGTGGATTGATCTGAATGGAATGGGACTCAAAGGTTGAGGATTGAGTAGTTTGGTTAAGGGGATAGGAAGATATAGTAACTTCAGACATATTAGGTAGGATGGGAATAACATGAATAATTAGAGTGGGAATAATCAAATTAGTAGGTGGTAATTACGTTTTATGCTTTCTAGGACAACTCTCATACCATCTAGAAAGAAGAACTGAATATAGGTACGTATATTGCACATTACAATACAAAGGTACATGATTATATAGTGTAGCTGAGGTCCTAAACAAGGAAACTATAGTTGTACAATCAATGTTGATTTATAGGAATAATTAGCAGATTTCTAGGGCACTATTTTAGGAAGTAAATCTATCTAGTTGACCAACTCTAACGTACAGTTTCCAACATCATCAAAAATATCTAAAAGTATGAAATTACAGTATTAAGAAAAGGTTACAGAAAAATCTAGAATAAAAACTAATTAACAAACTTTAAAATAAAAAGCTCTCAAAAGGGAAATACAAGGAGATTATGGAAGCAAATACACCAATAGACTTGTAATTAATTAGTAACATGCTAACTCTAATAATAATGGGCTATGAATTCGATAGGAGCAAATGACATGACTTATAAAAGAAAAAGGCAAAGAGATAACTTTTTTTTGATAAGTCGTAATGCTTAAGTATTATTCATTTAGAACAAATTATTTTAGGGAATTTGCATGTCTATAGCCATGTACACTAGTTCAAAGAGAAATCTATCTGCTAGAATTTACTAAAAAGTACTTACAAAAAGCCTAGTAAAAAACCTTGAAAAATCATTGCAGCTTGTCAGCCCACTTCTTTCCGCTCGTCAATTTATTGTTCACAAGGACATTTAGGCTATTGTCCTGACCCTCGGGTAAGAGTATGCCAATCTACTATCCAATTCTCCATTTTTAAGTTGAATTGATTTTTCTGGAAGAATTGCTGAAATCACTTTGATGTTTTGTTGAGGCAGGCAAGTTGGAGAGGGTTTCAAGAAGAATGCAAGCATTTTATGATGATTCTGGGTAGACACAGATGTGTACAAACTGTGTACAGAAGGCCACAATCGTGCATATGTCCATGTCATTCTCAGATCAACAAAAAGCAAGAGTTTTGAAGGGACACGACTGTGTCCCAAATCGTGTAATGCATGACTTCAGTGTTTCGACACACGGATGCGAATTCTTGCTCGTGTCTTTAATGTCACTGCCCGTGTCTTACTCCCTCATGAACGTGTCGTGAATTCTGATAGGTTTAGGATGTGTTTTAGGGTTTGGAAGGGTTTATTTTGACTAGGATTCATTGTAAACATATAAATAGGTGGCTTGAAAAATTCTTGTTAGCCTTTGGCCGGCTTTTAAAGTGAATAATAGAATTGCTCGCTCTATCTTCCTATGGACGTATATCGAATTGATCAAACCACATAAATTCTTGTGTGTTGTGTGATTGCTCTATTGTTATTATTCTGCATCACTCTATTGCTATTTTCCTGATAAGTGGCCTTAGAGCCACAAACATTTGTTGATTCAGAAACTCCTGGGTTCAGAATTACAATAAAGAATATGTCTTTGTACAAATTTGAGATTGAAAAATTCAATGGCTTGAATGATTTCACTCTGTGGAAGTTGAAGATAAAAGCACTTCTAGTTTAGCAGAAGTGTGAAGAGGTAATAAAAGGTGAAGAGAAGATACTGATAGTACTAACAGTGGCACAGAAGGTTAAGATTGTGTCAATGGCACACAGTGCAATTCTATTGAGTCTGACAGATGAAATCTTGAGGTAGGTAGCTAATGAAACTACTGCAGTAGGCTTGTGGAAGAAGCTTGAAAGTACATATTAGAAGAAATCCCTAATCAACAAGTTTTATCAGAACTGCTATCACAACCCGTTTCTTGACTATGACTAACGTATGAGACAGACTGCTATCACAACCCGTTTCTTGACTATTGGAGCCCAGTCCATCTGGCATAAACCTTAGAGAATCAAAAAATCTACCCACTTATTCATTTAATAAAACATTTTTAATAAAACCATTTACAAGAAATCATATAGATATATGAAAATAATATATATCAACGTGACAAAATAAATTATATGGAAGATCAAAAACAAAGTACATGAAATGTAAATTGGGGAAATCCAAAAGACAAATATAACCCCAGTAACCCAACAACATCCTAGTGCAGAGCTCTAAAACAAAAGAAGTAGCCCAACCAAGAGGGCATCACTAACCAACTAAATATACGCCTCACTGAGCGGAGATACCAAATGGTTGCTGAGTCAAAATGTCAACCTATAAGATAGAAACAAGATAAATAAAGAAAACAAAGGGGGTCAAAACCCAATGAGGCACATCACTCCAGAATGCCTCATACGTGCCTCACAAAGATTGGTTTTGAAATCAATTCAGAAATACCACAAATAGGTATAGGAGGTATACATACATATACACACTATATACATAGTAGGTTTTCAAGAAACCTTTCGAAAATATTTGCAAACAAAGCAAACCATGCACTTGGGCAAAATGATACTACTAATATCAGAGTCAAAAATAGAGTACACATAATATCAAAAATCTCATATTCAGAACAGAGTATAAGCGATATGGGACCAAACATAACCATGGTATGGTCTGCGCCACTCTATCAACTGTATAATAAACGTGGACTCTGCCACTAAGCAAAAACAAATCATGTGTCAGGTTGGGACACATGGCTACCGGCAATCCTGGTAGCTGGGCAATATCAAAACGTTGGTATACCAAAAGCCATGTACCCCGTAGCATAAACGTCCCATATCAGATACAAAACCGTACTTATATAGTACTAAAAGCATAGGCATGCAAATCAAAATAAAAAACGGAGAGAGGATATAATATATATATATATCAAGTTCCAAAAATAAATACTGTTTATTAAAACACATAACCAGTTATTAATTAGGCCGATACTTAGATTAGTTCAATTTTCAAATATAAGCCAAGCAAAACAAAAACAGATACAGTTTCGAGATACAACCCATGTGTTTGAAGTTGTCATCCACTCACCTGGATGTCTAAGCTCTAATAGTCAGACACCACTGTCGGGCAGTTGATCCCGCTAACAAGAACATGAAGCTGAAACAAAGTATTAGAAACAAAATATATTAGAAACAAAGTAAGCGAGACACTAGTACTGTTGCATGCATATGAAGTTTTATAAATTACAAACGGATACTCCAAGAAGTCAGAATTTTCAAATGAGTCCTTAAACTCTCTGAATTTATGAAACTAGCTTAATTCCTCAAAATTTCAAATATGACTCCAAGTTTTTCATAATTACAAATCTAGACCTCAAGTTCTAAAATTACAAATCTATACCAAAATTTCTCAAAATTACAAACCTAAAGGAAATTTTTCAGAAATTTATAAAACTAGATGGAGGACAAAAGTTTATTCTAAAAAATTTCGAACTCTCTATTCGACCGACAAAAATCGAAACCAAACACCCACGTTGGTCAATCTCAACCTCAGGAACATTCATCCATTAATAATTTCATCAAACAAATAAAAAAATTGCTCAAAATCCATCAAAACTGTCCAAACCCTAACCCACTCCATGAACTCACCAAACCTCTTGATTCAAGGCTTGTTTCTCGTTAATCTAAGTCACATCTAACATATTCTAGAAACCCCAAACATCCATTCATAAAAAATCATCTAGAAAATTAAAACCCATACAAATTTTGATAAAATAGGAAACAATAGATTTGATGCACAAAACATAGGAAAAAGAGAAGAAAAGGCGCGATTCTTACCCAAAAAATCGATTAAGAACGTGGGAAGGCAATGAGGGAGTGCTTTGAGGTGATTTGAGAAAGAAGAGAGTGAATGAGATGAAGTAAATGCGAAACTCGTCGGTGGGTAGGGTTTTAAAGAGCTGCAGATTGAAACGGTGCATTTCAGCAAAATACAAAGGCAACGTATGTCATTATGAATACAACGTACGCTGTACGTCTTGGTGATTTACAACGTACGTCCCTTTATCATAACGTACATTATTATGCGTATAGTGGCCTCTTGTTCTATGAGAACACATCACAACGTACCTCACACCAAGTACTATGTACGTTGATCATGGAAAAATTCCAGATAACGTACGTCTTGCTACCTCCAACATACGTCTTGTGTTTGCCTAGATAATGTACGTTGTCAATAAGGCTAACGTACGTTATCAACACTTCAGCTCACATACCAATATTTCTCGTTCTCCACGTGCATCGAACCTTCATTGGAGTTCCATAACACCTCGACCCTCAAGAATACACCCACCAACCAACATTAGCATAAGATCAACCTCCAAGATATCTAATCGATATCGAAACACTCAAAAACTAAACCATACCCGAACGGAGAGCTACAGGAATCTGATCGGATTGAGCGGAATATTACAACTGCATTGCTTAAAGATGACAAAAAGTATGCAACTAAAAGACCACTTGGATAATTTTAACAGAATTATATTAGACTTAAAATGTGTAGGTGTTAAAATTAAAGATGAGAATCAAGCTATGTTTCTGTTATGTTCTTTCCCTGACTCTTATGATAATTTTGTGGATACTATAATTTATAGTAGAGATAGTATCTCGATAAATGATGTTAAGGATGCTCTGTTGTCTAAATAATTGAAGAAGTTAATTTCTAGTTCTGGTGGGGACAGTGTAGAGTCTGGATTAACTGTGAATAAGGATAGGAGCATGTAAAAGAATCATGGGAGTATCAGTAGGTCACATTCGATGTCAAAATCTGGGTTGAGATGTTTTCACTGTAAGGAGATTGGGTACATAAGAAGGTTTTGTCCACAATGTGAGAGAAATTGTAAGGAATCAAGAGCAATGGTGGTTTAGAATAATTCTGGGGTAAATTAGGAGTATTCAGACGAGGGAGAAAGTAGTGAAATTTTGTCTGTTTCTACATCTAACTATGCAGATAATTGGATCATAGACATTGATGTAGCTTATCCCATGACCTTTTTTAGGAAATGTTTACTTCTTAAAGAATGGAGGGGCAATGTGAATTGGGAGATGGTGAGCAATTGAGTGTTGGAGGAAATGGTTCCCTGTAGATTAGGATGTATGATGGGATGATCAGAACGCTTGCCATTTGGTATGTCCCTAGTTTGAAAAAAAACTTGATTTCTGTGGGTGCTTTAGCTAAGCAAGGTTATGATTTCTCTGGTAGAGGTAGAGTGATTCATGTGTCTAAGGGTTCTTTAATAGTAATGAAAGGCAAATTACAGAGTGACATTTACCCCTTGATTGATAACTCAGTGATTGTGAATGGTTTTATGACTGTTGCAAATTCAGTAGAGAAACAGATTGAGTGTTTAGAGTTGTGGTATAAAAGATTGGGTCATAAATGTGAGAAATGAATTGATGTATTGCGTAGAAGAGGACTATTAGGTAGTGTAGAGACTAAGAATCTGAAGTTTTGTGAGATGTGCTTGATGAATAAGCATCATAGGGTAAGGTTCAGTGCTTTAAGTCCTACATCTAATGGTGTACATGATTGTGTTTACTCAGATTTATAGGGTCCCTCTCCAGTGGAATCTTTTGATGAACAAAAGTACTTGTTGACACTCATAGATGATTTCTCTAGAAAAATTTGGTTATACTTCCTAAAATCTAAGGAGGAAGTGTTTAAGAAGTTCAAAGAGTGCAAGAGTAGGGTAGAAAAGCAAACTAGAAAATAGTTAAGACACTGAGAACTTAGAATGGACTTGAATTCTGTAACTGAGAATTTGATGAGTGCTGCAAAAAGGAAGGTATAGTGAGGCACCACAATGTATGAGAAAAGCCACAACTGAATGGAGTTACAAAATTGATGAACCAAACACTTGTGCAACATGCAAGATGGATGCAGAAAGATGCAGATCTTACATAAGAGTTTTGGGCTGAGACAACTAATACTGCTGGATATCTGGTAAATAGATCGTCATCGACTGCAATTGATGGAAAATTCCACAAGATTTATGGTCTGGTAAACCTTGTGATTATTCTGACTTGAAAATATTTGGTTGTCATGTGAAAACTTGTGTTAGTAATGCCAAACTGGAGCTTAGGACAGTAAAAGGCATATTTCTAGAGTATGCGTCTAGAGACAGTTATAAGTTGTGGTGTGTTGAGGAAAAGTCCCTGTTATAGCTAGTAGAAATATCTGTTTTGGTGAGTCTGTTGTGTTAAGTTAGAAGGTCGAGCTTGAGAATCTTGTAGAAAACAATATTATTGATCTAGATGCAAACCTGAAGGAGGAGTTTGAGATCAAAACTTCGAAACAGTCCAAGGTCGATTGTGGTGATTCACAAAGTGTAGCAACAAGTGAACCAAGGTGTGTTAATTGTGTTAGTGGTGGAGAATTGCACTCACTTGGTAATGCATAACATGTGTGTGGTGGTTTGTTGCTAGATGTGAATGATAAAGTGACTAAGCCAACAACTGTAGAGAAGTTCAAGGATGGCTTGAACATGGTGAATGTTCGCATAGCTTGAGCTTGAGGCCATTCGGGGAGTGGTAGAGGAGTAGTTTTTTATTTTGTATTTGAAAGGAGAAAGAAAAAATTAATTCAAGGTGGAGAATTGTTGAATTGAATTGATTTTTCTTGGAGTTTTACGAAGTCATTTGGTGTTTCGTTGAGTCTAGGAAGGAAGGGGACGTATTGGAGATGAAGTGGTGCAAAATTGGCTAAGTGTTAAAGTTCCAGTGAAGGACACAGCCTGAGACACAGCCGTGTCCCAGGCCGTGTAATGGCCAATTTCACACGGACATGACTTTATGACCATGTCTCACTTGTTCCCACCCGTGTCTTTATACCTGATGGGTTTTGAACGGATTTTAGGGTTGGAATGGCCTATTTTGGTTGTGATTCATTGCAAACATATAAATAGTGGCTTATAAAAACTCTTGTAACCTTTTGGCTGACTTTCATAGTGAATAAAACAATTGCTCCCTCTCTTTGCCCGTAGACATAGGTCCGCATAAATTCTATGTGTTGTGTAATTGTTCTCTTTCTCTATTCCGCATTACTATTGCTTGTTTACTTGACATCTCTTTTAGTCTCCTTTTTTCTCTAATCAGAGGTAAAAGAAAAAAAGACAAGTTC